>PVJL010004945.1:0-118562 GCA_004026885.1 Lyroderma lyra
GTTTCTATATATTTTTTAATCTCATCTTTTATTTGTTCTTTTATCCAGTCTTTTTTTTAATAAACTGTTGTTTAATCTCCATGTATATGTGATTTTTCCTGCTTTCCTTTTACAGTTGATCTCCAATTTCAAAGCTTTGTGGTCTGAGAATATTCTTGGTGTGATTTCAATCTTCCTGAATTTGCTGATGCTACTTTTTTGTCCCAGCATGTGGTCTATCCTTGAGAATGTTCCATGTGCACTAGAAAAGAAGGAATAGTCTCTCTTTGCTGGATGAAGTGTCCTGTAAATGTCATTATGTCCAATTGCTGTAATGTGTCATTTAGAGCTGATATTTCCTTTTTATTTTCTGTTTGGATGATCTGTCCATGGCTGTTAGCGGGGTGTTTAAGTCTCCCACAATGATTGTGTATTCATCAGTTTCTCCTTTCAAATCTGTTAGTAGTTTCTTTGTATATTTTGGTGCATCCTGGCTGGGAGCATATATATTAATTAGTGTCAAATATTCTTGTTGTTGTATTGTGCCTTTTATCATTATGGAATGTCCATCTTTGTCTTTTACTATCTTTTTTAACCTGAAGTTTATTTCATTAGATATCAGTATGGCAACTCCTGCTTTTCTCTGGTTACCATTTGCTTGAAGTATTGTTTCGCATCCTTTCACTCTGAGTCTGTGTTTGTCCTTATGGCTGAGGTGCGTTTCTTGGAGACAGCATATGGATGGGTTCTGTTTTTTAATCCAGTCTGCTACTCTGTGTCTTTTCATTGTTGAGTTTAGTCTATTAACATTTAGAATGATGATCAATATGTGAGGATTTCCTGTGGCCATTACTTATTTCTTTCTTTGTTTTTGTTTTAATTTTGTTTCTTTCTTGTTGCCCCAACTTTGTTCCATTTTTCATGATGTTTTGTTTCAGGTCAAAGAGCCTCCTTCAGTGTTTCTTAGAGTGCTGGCCTTGTGCTGGCAAATTCCCTCAGCTTCTGTGTGTCTGAGAAGGTCTTTATTCCCCCTTCATATCTGAAAGATAATTTTGCTGGATAATTTATTCTTGGCTGGAAGTTTCTCTCTTTTACGTTTTTGAATATTGAATTCCACTCCCTCCTGGTTTGCAGAGTTTCTGCTGAGAAATCTGATGCCAGTCTGATGGTTTTCCTCTAAAGGTTATAATTCTTTTTTTCCCTGGCTGCCTTGAGAGTTGTCTCTTGGTCTTTAGTTTTGGGCATCTTTAGTACCATGTGTCTTGGAGAAGATCTGTTAGGGTCCAGGTATCTAGGGACCTGTTTTCTTCTTGAACTTGGGGTTCCAGATCTTTCCATAGGTTTGGAAAATTCTCATCCACTATTTGTTTGAGTATGCTCTCTGTAGATTGCTCTGCCCCTTCTTCTATTCCTATTATCCTGATGTTGTTTTGTCTCATGGAGTCGGATAGTTCTTGAAGAGTTCTTTCAATCCTTTTGGTTCTATATTCCCATGTTCTGATCTTTGATATCACCAATTCTTTCCTCCATCTGGTTGGCCCTGTTTCCTATGGCAGTTATTTCATTTCTCACTTCTTTTATCGTATTATTTATTTCTCGCATTTCCATCTCTATTTTCCTTATGTTTTGAATTTCTTTGTTAAATTCTTCTTTTTATTCACAGAATTCCTTTTTTATGTCATTCATCTCCTTTTTTATGTTGTTCATCTCAACCATGGTGCCTTGCCAGTATGATTTCATGTCTCTCAGAGCCTTTAGAATGGCTACTTTAAATTCTCTGTCACTTAGTTCAGAAACATCTAGGACTAAGAAGCTGTCTTCTGGATAAATTTCATGTTCTTTCTGAGGAGTTTTAGTTTAAGGAATTCATCCTGTCTGCTGGGTTCTTGCTCTTTGACATGAGGGTTTTATGTTCAGTGCCCAGAGTATTACTTTTGTGGTGTCTTGCTGTAGGGCAGATACTAGGTGGCACTGGGGGTCAAGTTTTGAGAGAGAGGGGGGTTGTTTATTTCTTATTTCTGACCTCCTGCTGTGTTGGGAGGCTATGCACATCTATTCAGGGGAGAGGCCAACAAAAGGCGCTCTGAGGGCAGCTCCACCTTCTGCCCTATGCTGGGGAAGCTGGAGGATGTAGGCCTAGGCTGTTTTCGCTAGCTCGGGCAAATGCTATCAAATCCGCCTTTATTCCCCGCCATGTTTCAGTATCTAGCCATCTGCGGGCTCACACTGCTTTTGGAACCCAGGGGCATGCGGGTAAGTGCACGCACCATAAGTCCAAAGCTGTGGGCCTGACCTGAGACAGCCGGTTCGACTTTGCAGTGGGCCGGGAATAGGAACTGCAGCTCTGTGTAGAAGACATGCATGCCTGCACTTCAGCTGGCTCGCCTCCGCTGCGGGCCAGAAACAGGAACTGCAGCGATTATTCTTCCCCCTCCCATGCACTGTGCTGCTCCTGGATAGTAAGCAGCGATTATGTCCTATTGCAGTCTGTCTCTGCTCCCTTCCCTCTCTCCCACTCACCCCCTTCTCTCCAACCTTCCCATGTTTACTTGCAATTCGTGGATTTCTCAGCTACCGTTTTATCACTCAGGGTCCTCTTTCTTGGCTCCTGGGCAGTCATTCAATTGGGAGGGGACTTTCGGGACCTCCTCTCCAGTTGTCATCTTGCCCTCCCTCTGAAATGTTTTTTGAAAATTCATGAATCTAAACTGATTCTTCAATGTTTTGAAAGCGTTTTTTTCTTTTAGAAAGAGAGGAAGAACAGAAAAAGCTTTATTAAAATTAAAAAAAACACCTAATAAATGTAGAAGAAATTATAGAAACAGAATGTCATCATTTTACCAGCACTATAAAAAAATTTACTCAGGATCATTTTTGGATGCTAGAATTATTGAATGAAAGTTTTTTGGGAGCAATATATGGGGAAATTGAGTTGAGAGATACTGTCTTACTAAATTATCAAATTTAATAGCAATAATAGAAAAATTAACACCATGTGCCTTTGATGTGATTCGTTGAGGAATATACATTATATATGTAATATTCTTGCCAAAAAATGTTTAAATTAATCATAAAGGAAGATTCAAGTCAGACGAATTTAGATGGAAGAGCATTCTGAAAATAACTGTCTAAAAAAATGAGAACACAAAAGCTCCCTCTCTACTTCCAACTCCCCAAAGACTAGAAAATGATTCTAGATTAAAGAAGACAAAAAAGAGTTGTAACAACTAAATATAACTAATGGCTCTTGATTGGATTCTTAATTAAAAAACACACAGAAAGGTATAAAGAAAATTTTGGGGTAATGGGGACATATTTGAATAGGTAATAGTATTACTATATAGATAATAGTGTTAACATTACATTTTCTAATTGTGGTTTTGAAGAAAAATGTCTTTTTCATTAGGGGGCAAATGTTGAGGTATCTAGGGGTGAAAAACAGTGATGTTCACAAAAATTTCTTAAATGGTAGTGAGGGAGGGAGGGAAGGAGGGAGAGAAAGAGACACAGAGGTGGGGATGGAGGGAGACAGGAAGTAAATATGGCAAAGAGCTAACAATCTATGAATTGGAAAGGTGTATATATGGCTATACATTGTATCATTTGGCAACTTTTCCATAGGTTTGAATTATTTTGAAAGAAATACTTGAGAATGTTTTCAAATGATTATGAAAAAGAAAAATAAATGATTCCCATAGATCATAAAAATGCTATGAGAAAGGCAGTAGTCATGAACAGTGATAGCACAAAAAAACAAAACAGAACAGGGAGAAACAAACCCTTTCTCCTTTTTTCTCCATGTATACTCTGTCTTTTGGTTGCAGCACCTCATCTTGTGGTTTAAATACCATCTGATGCTAAATGCCAAATTTATATCCCTAGATCTGTCTTCCCCCTTAAACTTTTCACTGCTAATTCTCATTGTCTGGCACTTAGTAGGTCCTCAAAAAATGATTGAAAATGAACAAATGCACTCTGCATGGAGGAGAGTGGGACCATGTCATAGAGTAGGAGAATCTTGATCTAGGTTTTTTTAAAATGAGTAGATAGTCCTCTTTTTAAATGTAGATAATGCCCCACTCTTTCTCCATTGCCTTTTGTCCTAGATGGTAAACTAGATAATCAACACAAGGGGCAGAGGGAAAGGGCAGGTGTAGTGGAACATGTTTGCCCTGTGTCATAGGAGCAATGGCAGGCCTCCAGCTGATTGCTGTCTGTGGAAAAGCAGAGCAAATACTGCTAACTCTGATTTTGCAGTAGAAACTGGAAATTCACCAATTTTTGTGATGTTTTCCAATTTTTAAAACTGATGAAACATGTCTGCTGGGTGAATTATGCAGTTTCAGGTCCCAGATCTAGAACATGATAGGAGAAGAGAATTGGGGCCACAAGAAGATTCACGTCTTGGAAACTCTTGTGCAAGGTATACTAAAAAAATAGAATTAGGTTTTAGTAGAAGATTAAATGTGTTTAATGAGAGAAAAAGAAGAAATGATCAAGGATCAAATCAGAATAAGGGTGATAAGTCCTAAGTAAGAGGTAAAAAGAAAAAACTTCAACACACACACACACACACACACACAAACAGAGAGAGAGCGAGAGAGAGAGAGAGAGAGAGAGAGAGAGAGAGAGAGAGAGAGAAAGAGAGACATACATACAATGTAGTTTCCCCTTTAAAACTGACCACAGTGCATTTTTAGATCTCAGAGCCTATCTGCACTGACTGTGCCTGGGGATGTGGTGGAGCCTGGCAGATGGGGCATTGCTGATGGAGATTGTATAGTGAGGCCTGGAGCTGGAGCAAAAATGTTATGTTGACACTCTCTGGGTTCTCACAGGTGGTTCTAAGGGGTCCCGCCTTAGCCAAAAAGCAGAGATCATAAGTGCCGGTCCTGACAGCACATTCCCCATTTTGTCATCATCTTTCAGTTACCCATTTTACCCGCCTTTGCATCTATTTCTTCCTAAGGAATTTTGCTAACTTGAGAAAACATTGACAGCAGCTATAATTTACATCATTTTGTTTCCTACATTTTTTGATCTACATATTTACAGTTATTCAACAACTGTTCCTGAATGCCTATTCTGGACCAGGGACTATCATAGGTGTTGGAAATACAGTAAAGAACATAACAGGAAAAACCAAAACTCTGTCCCCAATCTCACACCTGCTCTCATGGAGCTTAAATTTCATTAGACATAGACAGATAATATAACAAATAAGAGAATGATATTTTAGAAAGTGATACATGCTATGAAGAGAAATCTAGCAGAGTTGGAGGACAGCCCAATTTACATAGTACCCTTTCATGGCAAAAACATACCTGTTTTCCATATACAACTTCTTACTTCTTCCATGCTAACAAATTAGCCTAATTTCATAGATGCTGACAGAAGACATGTGACTCTGGGATCAAACAACTTAAATGAGCTAGGTGTCCAAAGTATTCAGCCATGTAATATGAAAAATAGAGCCATTTGTGACTGGATTTTTTTCTGGAAAGCCCTGGTATCTCTCTCTTTCGCACACACACACACACATACAAGCACACACACACACACACACACACACACACACACACGCACACACACATATATGCATGATGGAATATTATTCAGCCACGAAAAAGAAGGAAATTCTATCATTTGCAACAACATGGATGGACCTTGAGGGCACTTTGCTAAGAGTAATAAACCAGAGAAAGACAAATACTGCATGATATCACTGATATGTGGAAATAGAAAAAAAATCAAAACAACAGAAAAAGAGAGTAAGAAAGTGGTTGTCAGACACTGAGGGGTGGGGGAAATAGGTAGAGGTTGGGAAAAGGGCACACACTTTCAGCAATAAGATGAATTAGGTCTGAGGATCTAATGCAAAGCATGGTGACTATAGTTGATAACACTGTATCGAAATTTTCTAAGTGAATAGAACTTAAATATTCTCTCCCAAAAAGATAAATATGTGAGGCGATGGCTGTGTTAATTAGTTGGATGGTGGGAATCCTTTCACAATGTATAGATGTATATCAAATGGCCATGATGTAAACTTCAAATATCTTACAATCTCAGCAGTCAATTTTATGTCAGGAAAACTGAGAAATAAAAAAAGAATGTGAGGCATATACTACTTACTCACAAAATTTTCTAGTAAAGAGCTGAGACAGTTGTACACCAAGCAGCATGGGCCAAAGAAGCAAAATTCAGCACTGCCCCAAACGTGGGTGTTTTCAGACAACGCCTTGGTTTCCTAGAACTCACAGACACAAAGGTGAGAGTGATGAGATGAGCTCATAAGCATAAACAGTTTTATTGCAAATTGGAAATGATAAAATATTTCAAAACACCTGAAACTCCCTTTGTAAAATTTTCACCCACAGACTTTCTATAAATAAAAGATGTTAAAGATACTTTCTGGAATAACAGAAGTTATTATGATGATTTAACTTAAGTTATATTTCATGCTACTTTTAGGTACTTCTTAATCATAGAAGGCAAATCAGAAATGTTTTGCATCAGTGAGAGTGCTTGAATAAATCACTCATGTGAATTACCACGTCACAGCAGAGAAACAGACACCTGATATGACAGGTTGAAGGAACAAAAGATAAATACGAAGTCTTGGATGCTCAGTTTCATTTTATCCTCAGTGAAAGGAATCTAGGAAGAAATCTAAAACTCTGTATGCACACTTTTCATTGGGACTTAAAACTTCCATGGATACGTAACTGGGCCATCAATGCCCAGCCCTTCTGAATAGTCATAGGGGATTGTGGGTCAACGCAAAATGCATCAGAATTCATAGTTAAAATTTTCAAGTTGTACTTTCAGATTTCACCTCTCTAATGGAGAAAAGAAGCAAGATCATGTAATAATTGGGTATGGTACCATTTTAAAGAGACAATCTGTCATTGGTTACATTCAGACTTAATTTGACATTTTGATTTTTGTCAGTAGACCCTATGCCTTAGGTGCCCACATTCTACTTGAGGAAACATAGTTAAATCCTGGCAACCAAGCTAATTTGATTTTTCCATCATCATAACTTCTAGGCCATACTTACTGCAAAAGTCCTGGATTGCTGCTGCTGTTACTACTACTCTACTACTACCACTAAAGTAACAATAATGTATACTACAACTTCAAATAGCTTTTAAGATATTTTTGTAATCTCTCCCCCCACCCCCCATTCTCCAAAATAGAACTGAAAGTGACATACAAGATAATCAGCTCTGGAGATGCATTGTACATAGTTAACACTCATGCTGCCACCCTCTTCGCACACCCATAGCAGGCATAACTAATCACTCTTTCCCACTAAGGGTAGGTACCCTCAGAATCTTTCTCAGTTTCAGTGGATGTGTAAGCAGCCTTTACTAGTATATCATAGTGGACATGAGAAGGAAAAAAGGGTATTTGCCATCCCTGACATAATACAACCCATCCTTTCACAGATAAAGAAACGTTTGCAAAATGATTACCCAGCACATTAGTGACAGAGTTGCCGAACAGCATGCCTCCTCTCCCCACGCTCAGGCCCGTGCTCTTTCTTCTGCCCCGTTGTGTAATTTGCCAGAACACAACACCCCAGTGACTAATCAGATTCTGGTTTCAAAATTTAAAAGCTCACAATGATTTTTAAATTTCATTATCCAGAAAGCTGTTTTAATAAAGAGACTTTGGTCCAATATATTTACTGCCTCATCTGGCCACCATTCTTTACACAGCAAGTATAATCAGTTCTCTCTGGGGGGCAGAGGGTGATTTCAGCAGTTGCCGAAATACATGCATTTATAAAGACTGCTAGCATGTTCACATCCTACAAAAATGCACACGATCAATCTAAAACCATCACCAGCCCTTCAAATACAAGGATTCTAGCTACATGTGAGGGGTAACTGATCAAAGTCAGCTAAGACTAATAAACATGAAAAAAGAAGAGCCGAACAGAAAGACAGATGCTGATGAGTACTTCTTACCATTTAAGACAACTGATAATTCTAACTCTTCTGCTAAAAACAGACAACGGACTGATTGCTATTGTTTTACTGATTAACTATTCTCTCTGCTTTTTCCCAAAAGGCACCCAGGCAAACTTTGCTTAGTAAATATTGACACCTGTAAACCAAGCTGGCTAATGCCGTTGGCTTTCCAGCTATCTTCCCATCTGTTGCCTGAGAATTTTAAGCAATGTATTTGGGACTCTTGCTCTCTTTCCATTGTAAACTGTAAAAAATGCTACCCAGAAGCTAATCCGAAAGCCACATGGCCCTAGAAGAGCCTGTGGTAAGTAAAAGGAAACGTAGTCTAATATGTAAAATGTGTATCCCACTGGCCTCCTCCACCACCCCGTCTTTAGTTAACAGCATGCCAGGGTAATCTGCTTAGTTACCAAGTGGAGCTTTTCTCCCCCTTCCCCATGAGATCACCCAGACCATGATCAAAGCCCAAACACACTCTCTGCCAGCTCTATTGTTCCCCAGAGTGGGATTAATGGCTAATTATGTCAGGTCACTCATCCAGATGGCCTCTCAGATGTTCCTTTGTCATTGTCTGACCTTCCATATGCCCCTTTGACCTTGAGGTTTATTTCCATGGAAACATGAAGCCTCAGTTTCCTTGCTGAGATTGCCAAGAATTGGCCAAAAGAAGGGATACGGGATAATCTACGCACACTTTGTATTCTGCTCCCATCTCATGCCTTGTTAAATCCAATGAATAGATAAAAAATGCTATCTGGTCCCAGCTGAGTGATGACCATGGTCATGATTCTATGTTACATGCTATGTTTTTTAAATTAGCAGACAGCTTTGTACATGGAAACTTGCATTCAATTTGAAGAACATCAATCGCCATAATGTGATCTTTTTATCTCATTAATGTTAAGCAAGGGTAATAGAATGGAATTACAAAATATCACTGTGAAAGGAATACAATTCAGAGAATTATAGATATCCCCCACTAAAGCCCTAGAGATGTTTGGATAAGTCAACTTGTTCAGTTTCATAAATTAAAGATTCTTCACTTACTACCTTTTCTGGGGTTTAAATTCTAGCCTCAGATGTTGATCTTAATCTGAAGGAGGATTTTAATATGGGTAGTAAAAAAGGAGAAAATTTCTCATAACCACCAAATAAGTAAATAAAAATAGGAGACTAACTCATGAACTCAATTAAATAAAAAAGATTAAATATGTATTTGATGTGATGAAATCTAGTTCCCCGTATAGTTTAAAGAAGACTAAAGAATAATTCACATGTCTGAAATATGGAGGCTGATTCACCTCTCCCCAGTTCATCCAAGAATGAAATGTCTCTCTGCGCAGACGTGAATTCCCCGAGCCCGGAGTCCTCGTGGGGACGCGCACAGAGCGGAGAGCAGCCGCACGTGGCCGGTTTCCCTGGCGGGGGGCGATTTCTGCACCCCTCCCCGACGGTAAGGGGGCAGCAGAGTCCAGCTGCGAGGCATCAGTTTATTTAAGAAGAAAACCAGAGAGCTGGGTGGAGGACAGGACTTTGTTTCTTGCATTATTCTTGAGGGGCCGTTTCGCCTTCTGAATCCAGAAACCAAGATCTGGGTCCACAGGAAGAGCGCCCCGCCGGGTTCACGCAGCAATCCCCGGCGGCTGCGCGCTCGCGGGCCCTGGCCCTTCGCAGCCGTGATGCTCGCTGGTCACCACAGCGTCTTCAATGCCCAGCGCAGCACCTGGAATAATCTACGTTTCTAACACCTTGATTAAGGAATAAACGTGAACAAAAACTTGGCCTTTCTCTTTTGTTTCTTCCAAAAATAGTTAGGGATTGTTTATCAAAAAAAAAAAAAAAAAAGCGTCCGTGTGTGCAAATTGAGCCTCCAGGAAGACACATTTAACACACAATGGAGAAATCCTTTCCTTCCGCTAGAAGACAGATAGTTTTATTTAAAAAATAATAACTACACAGCAGAGTTCCACAAAGTGTAAAATGGCAGTATGTGCCTAATCATTTGAAAATGTGGCCAGAGAACTCTTACCACATTTCAGGGTTCCACGCCTGTTGTCACGGCTCCATCCCACCCGGGATACTCGTCGTGTCTTCCGGGTTGGCCAGCACCACACCCAGACAGAAGCCCTCTGTCTTCTCCAAGTGGCATTGCTCACAGACAAGGCAAACTGGTGGCTCACACTGTGGACTGGAGGGGTGGCAGCTGACCTGCCGTGATGAGAGCTATAAATCTGCTACCTTCCAGTTGATGCAGTAGTACAATTTAGCAGTTTTTATTATTTCCATTTGTGGGAGACAGATTTTTTTCCCTAGGGATATACTACTTAAATAATTGTTTAAATTTCTAAGAAATGCTTTGTCATTCATAAGATTTACAGACACATAATCATCTTAATTAGCAACATATCCCAAATGTCAACATTCTATTTCAGTATATAACTCTAACATAAATTTAAATATCTTCCTTAATGGGGACTCATCATAATAACATCTGACACTTGCTTAGGTTCTAGTTTCCTCATCTGTAGATCACACTAAAGTACCCTGAGTCCTTGCAATAATTAGTTGAAATAATTCTCCTGTACTGAAGAATTCTTACATACTGGCACTAAAATTCTGTGGTGCCGGAAAGATTCGTGAGAGTCAGCTGATATATTAGAATACTGCATCAAGGGGGAAATGACTATATCAGAGAACAGGGACCTAGAGACCAGTGTCATCCAAGGATGGCTTGCTTGATTTTTATGGTCCTTGTAAATTGTCTTGCAGGTAGTTTTATATCAATGAAAAAATATTTGTTAAGCATCTACAATGTGCCAGGTTCTGGCTTAGTTTCTAGAGATTCAGTGATGATCGCCTCAATTTTCTCTTCATAAGGACCCTGAGGAGTAAACTCAAGGTGCCTTGGGAAAGTACAGGACAACTTCCTGGAGGAGGCGATATCTAAGTTGAGTTCTAAATAAGGGCAGATTCAGAAAATGGGAAGAATGGAGCAAAGTATCCAAATAAAGGAAGAAATTTATGCCAAGTTCTATAGGAAATATGGGACAGGCCAAATTCAGAGATTAACACGCAGCTCAGCATGACTGAGGTGTGGGGTATGAGGGTAAGGCTGGAGAGTTGAGCAGGAGCCATATCAACAGCCTTGTATTCCATACGAAGGAACCTACAACCCCAAGATATCCAAGCAAGCAATGTGAGGAGATTCACAGTGAACTTTGTCATTAGGTGACTGTGACACAGACTCCTGGTTGGAGTTCAAGGGAAGAATTCCAGTCCAAAAAAAGGGGATGACCAGGGCAAGCCTGGGCCCCAGTCCTGGAAGGACTGCCTTGCTAGACAATTCAGTGGCACTGGGAACAAGAGGGTGAAAATTATCATGTGAGTATTGGTTTTGGGATGAAGAAGAAACTCAGCAATTTATTGTTTCTCCCAGGCGAGGAGGAAACTTGAAGCTGAGTTTCTGAGGACTAAGCTGGAGTTTCTTAACTTCTCTCTGACTACAGAGAGAAATCAGATGGGGTTGCAGGGGACATGCTGGGCCTTTAAGAGTCAGATGAAGAGGTCTGGGATGCAGAAAGAGGAGAGAGGCAGAGCAAGAGCTCGGTAGGTCCTTCTCTTGCAGCAGTGTGAGACATGGATCTGGAGGTGATTAGATATGTGACTTTGAGGGAACTTTTTCATAACCCCTCTGAGCCTCAGTTTCCTCATCTATGAAATGGGAACAATGATGCTTTCTTTGCTGGATTGTTGTGTGAATTCGAAATAATGGAAGCAAAGTACCTGGCATCTAGAAAGCACTTCATGGTAGTAATAAGTACAGTTGACCCTTGAACAGCATGGCATTGAACTGTGTGGATTCATTTATACATGAAATTTTTTCGGTAAATACACAGATTTTTGACTGTGCAGGAGGTCGGTGCTCCTAATCCCTGTGTTGTTCAAGGGACAACTGTAGTAGCTTTTATTAAGAGTATGTATTAATTCTATGGAAGGCATGCATTAACCACAACAGCTAATAATTAACATTTATTTTATCTGGATGACTTTTGTAGCATTTTTTATTCCACTTTACACCAGTAATCATGCAAATATCATGATAATTCAGTAATTAGTATGTTTTATATTGTGATTTATTCATTTTCATATCCCCTAGAGTGAAATTGCAACTTTGCATGGGATAGGTACCTAGTAAGTAATTGTTGAACTACTTAAATAACCACTTTGTGGCTAAAACATGAATCACAAAGTCTTTCTTAAAAGCAGTTTAAGTTATTGATAGTTAAGTATTCATTACTCCACTCAGTCAACATATTTATTGAGTACCAATTTGTACCAGATATTGTACTAGGCAGCCCCATGCATTACCAATTCCTAATTCTTTTACCAAAACAGTTAGAATTTGTTTTTATTTTGTTTTGTTTTTCATTAATGCTATGGTTCCAAGGAAAGATCAGTTTTTAGATCTGGTCAGTGTGTATTTGTTAGAAACAGTCACAAATGCATCCAAAATCTTGGCTGAGAGAAAGAATAGAGAAGTGTCTTTCCACAGTGCTATCACATGAACCCCAACTGCATGAGAAACCAGGGGTGAGGACAAACCAAGACAACTCATAGCCAATGAACCCTTCCCAGTGCACAGCTCATCAACTCTGTGCCAGAGTATTATCTTTGCTTTAGAGTCTTTAAATTTGCTCTGTTGGAAGCTCAGAACATAGCCCAGAATAATTGTTTAATGAACTGACTTTCTGGAGAGTCAATATGAGAGCAATAGGCCCTATAAGACACATTAAAAGACATACATTTCATTCAATTTAAAATTGGAAAAGTCTTTCTTGGACAAGGAAAATATTTTGAAGATTTAATAACATTTTATAAAAGTATTCTCATTTATAAAGTAAAAATTATATAGGTAAATACTAATTTAACAATAAATTTACTGTTAAAAAATAATACATCAAAAAAAATAATACATCATATCCAGGTTAATTTTATGTTTAATGTAGGAGGTAAAACACTAAAGAAAATATAATTATGTATTGCTCAGGTATCACTTTTACTAGTCTATTTTCCCATCTCTGAAGTTCTTATGTTTTTAAGATATCAAGTTTTATTAGTGAAAGACAATTGCCATATTATAATGGCAATTTTTTGTGTGTGAAATATGAACATTCAACAGAGCCTCAAATAAGAAAGAATTCATGAATTTAATATTCTAGACACATGATAAGTAACACATGACGAGCACGTTTAAGATAAAAAGCTTGATAAATTCCACCACAGTCAGTGCTACAGGAAAAAAAGAAAGAACTTAGAGTATAAAAAAAAGTAGAATTTCAAAGGGAAAGAAATATAAACTGAACAAAACTGGCTATTTGGCAAATTTATCACACCCTTCATTTAAATTGCAAAACTTGCATATAGTTTTTTTCTTTCAAGAATAAAAATATTAGCGATTGATCACCAGAAAATTTTAATACCTTATAAGATAAGCTGAAAAAAATGTGTTGCAGTAAAAAATGTGTTTATGAAAGGATAGCTCTTTCCCTCCCACCGCCTTGTCCCTGTTCTTTAAGTCACATCTGCTTTTCTTACTAAAGAAATAAGCCCGTGGAACAGAGGAGCTTATACAGCTGAGGAGGAAAAGTGCATTCCTTTTTGTCTGGTGCAGCATCAAGCAACCTGTCAGCTACATTCCAAATGCAGAATCTTTATTTTGCATGATGATTCTAGGAGGCAGAAAGCACAGCTTGGCTGACTGATCCCAGGTGGAGTTTGAAGTGCTGACAGCAAGAGAACTAATGTTTAGATTTATAAACTGAGTGAAGTTGATGTGGAAATCATTGCAAATGAATAAATATAGAGCCTTGCATTATCATTTTTATCAACTCGCTTTGCTCACTATAACCCTATGTAATTACTTGCAATGAATGTGAGTTGTACCTACAGCAGACATATGTACCTACAACTGCCACATATGTATGAAATATGTAGCCTCTTCAAGGGAAAGAAACACAGCAATTTATTCAGCACAGAGATTGCACATACAAAAGGCAAGCCCACATCTTATGCAATAGGGAAGGGAGCGTCGTGGCTTGTATAATTCATGTCTTTAAATGAGTCAAGGAGTATTCATACCCAGGCGTGAAGATAAAACCGGTATTTTATTGATGACATTATGTAAATGTTAAAATGTATATATTTTATATACTAAAAAAGGAAAATAAATAAAAGCTAAATCAAAGAAAAAATGGGTTGTTGGCATAACACTCTTTCATATTGACTAGAGTATACATGAAGCTGAGCTATTGAAATTATATTGACATAATTACTAAAAGTAGATACATTTGAGCCAAAATATGTATTTACCAATATCAGTAGGTTTATCTATCAATGGTTATCGGTTTTATGTCTTATTTAGAGCTTTTGTTTCCAATAATTTATATATATTTTATGCTTACAAAATTTTCTTATGAGTAGTTTTGTATTTTTATGCCTGGATAAAGCCACTGGTGGCCAGATTTCACTAACAGCCTTTTTAGTGTGAGAACAGAATCCAGCCATAGAGGAAAATGTCACTCAGATGTCACTGGATCTCTGCCATTCACATTGGGCCCATTTTTCTTGTTCACCCTTGGCGGCTGCTGATTTGGAATGTCGTGGCAGAGTGCATGATGGCATGTAACCTGCAGTTAGGAACAGATGCTAAGCCCCGCTTAATTTTGCTGAAAAGTCTACTTTTAGGTTGTTTGAAGGTACATCCAAGGGTACATTTTGCACTGTCATCAGAAAATGTGTATATAAATGCATGCTTGAAAAAAATTACTTCTTCCTCCTAATGCATGGAAATATTAAACAATAATATTAATACCATTTTCAATAGAATTCCATACTCAGTACCATGACATAAGGTTTTCTAGGTAAATAACACTTTATATGTGAAGTACGTATGCATTTTTCTGGCACATTATCAAAGAATCTCAACAATTCATGAAAGGTATAAAAATTTATAGCTCTTCCTATTTAACTCTAATCAATTAAAACAAAATGACTGCACTTCTTGTTTCCTGGGGGATCACTTGTTTCAATAGGTATTATTTTTCTATATTTCAAATACAGTAAGTTTCACAAAAGTTTGTACTTTCTAAGAAACTGTAATGACCAACACTGTATTAATATATATAACATTATAAATTATTTATTTGAAAGTGATACAATAATTAATATTCACTTCTTGGATAATGAGAATATTTTTGTAATTTCTCTTTAACTAAATTAGATGTCTTTCTTGGTTTTCAAACCATAAAATCCTACTGGATTTCATGCAGTTGAGTCAAAGAAAATAATGTGGTATCTTAAAGGTTTTTTCCATTCTGAAGAACCAAGTCAAATGGGTCCAACATTTATTTAGACAGTTCAATCTGGGGTTAGACCAAAATTTGGAATGCTTTCCACTAACAGGGCTTAAAAACAAATGTTTCAGTAGGTCACCCCTAGGTTCTGTCTGGTTCTACAGAGATATGGCAAAGACAGATTAAGGATGCAGTAACGAAACGTAGCAGAGAAAGCATTGTTAGCATGAGACAGAAGTCAACACAATCGTTCTGCAAGTTTATTTAAGAATATGACTTCAGACACTTAAACTTTCGGTATCTTGGTTGTGCTTACATACATAAACCAAGAAGATGTTAAAAGTAGAATCTTTCTTCTTCATGTGTTTTACCAACATTTAAATAAAAATACTATGTAATTATAAAGCATTGATACCTTTAAAAAACTCAGAATATTTCTCCATCAAGTCTGTGTAATAAATTATCAATCATTTCACATTATTAAATACATGCCTGTGCATATTAGTTATTAAATTGTGGGTATACTGTTTCTTCTATAAGGGAAGGAAAAGAACCTAAAATAGATTTAAACTTTAAAATTTAGATTATAGATCTAAGTTTTTAAAGTTATACATCATTACTTCAAATTACCTCTTGGCTTTTTATCTTTGCAGTAAATATGCAGGTGTGTGTGTGTGTGTGTGTGTGTGTGTGTGAATATACATGTGCATATGTAATTTCATTTTAATTGAAAGAAAACTCTTAATCAGGACTATTGAGATATAATCCTGTATTGAGACATGAATCACATTTACAAACTATTTCTTAGAAAAATATGTGGTGCATTATTTTGAAATGCAGGATGTTTAAATTTCTTCAGAAACTTTTGCCGAGACCCCAATAGTTATGAATATTTGCTATATCTAAATACTGTGTGTTTTGATCCTGAGCAAAAAGTTAACGCTGAGTAATTTAGATGATTGGTGTTTGGTTATCTAGATATTACGAAACTTTATTGTTCTATCTGACAACAAATCAACATACTCTTGAGAGATATTATATTGCTAATTTTACAGTAAAAAATCTATCTCTTTGTGAGTCATCATGTAGATTACAAAATAATGAGTCCTGTGCCTCCAGATTAACCCAATGTTGATAGCACCAGGAGCCAGGGTGTTCTAGGGCTGCTGCAAAGTGGAGAGAGGTGGGAGGAAGCAGAGGTTATAACTAACATGCCTATAAAACATGGTTCCAACCTCAAAGGGCTTATCAGGTTGGGTGAAGATTAGCGATGGTGTAAGTAAGAGTAGGCAGCAAATGTTCGGAAAGCTCAGGAGAGAGGATTGGTTCGTGGAGGGATCAGGACCTATGTCGCTGAGGAGATAGTATTGGAGGCACACCCTGATGAAGAAAAGCTTCAGACTGAAACAGCGGAGGATTGTGAAGTGAGTTGAGAGGAGCACGGAAAGGAAAGGAATATAAGAAAAAGATGAAGCAAATTGTTCAAAGGCAGGCATTGATTTCTAGAATTATCTCCATGGCGAAACATGTTGGTGATACCCTCTTTCCTGGTTGTACCAATGGCACAACTCTGTTTCTTTTCCACTAGTACCAGAGTAGGACCTAAAATACTTCCTTTGTGCTTAGTCATAGAGCAATAGATTAATATACAAGCCAGAAACCTGAAGTTTCCTTAATTCTTTCCTCATCTTCACTTTATTTCCACACATGTCAGTCAGCAAGTCCTGCTGAGTTCAGCTTCTGAAACTCTCTCAAATATCCAACCTTCTTCATCCCCCTCATGTACCAGCTCAGCCCAAGTCTCTTCCTCTCTCAGTGTAATGTAACTCTTATTTAGTCTCCCCACTCCTAACGATTGCATCTTTTTCATATATTCTCCATATGACTACCAGATAATAGATTTAAAACACTAATTTGATTAGGTCATTTTGCCAACCTTAGGAAAGGAAAAAGCCAAAAGACTTCATTGCTCTTGAAGTCCTACCTGATCTGACTCCTGCTTACTACCTCTTTAGGCTACTTGCTCAAAATCCTATCACCCCTCACTGCAAAGGTTCTTTAGGGCTTTGAGTAATTCCCTCAAGCGGGGATGCTCCTTCCACTACCTCCCTGGGCCTCTCTAACCTGGATGACCACCCCACAGCCTGAAGGGCTCATCTGAGCGGCCTTTCTCTTGAGAAGGCCTCCTCGGCTCCTGCTCCCTGTACCTGCAGACTGGCTTAGACTCCATGACACTTGTCTTAGAGCACATTGCACATCTGCTCTTTCTCATGAAGCTAATCACATTTCGTTATTACCTGTCCTCTAGATCATGCCTGTTTTGCTCCTTGCTATGTTCCAGGTAGTTACTAAGGTGCCCATCCCGGACTGAACATTTAGTAAATACAAAATTTATTAAATGAATGAAAAACCTAATTGAAATACTGATGCTTTTAACTCTTGGCTAGACATTTGCAGGTTGCATTAAATATGTTTGTATATTTCTTAATTACTTCTTTTTACGAGTATTAATTATTCAACGTAAGTACTTAAGGAGTGCTCGATGGTTGGAATTAATTAATTTTTTAAAAAGTAAAGAAACTGGAAATATTTAGTTGACAAACTTTGTGATAGTTAGAGGTTAGGGGCAGAGGATGAAAATTACTTTCACTTGGGCTTGAAGATCAGCTGGAAATGTACGATCTGGGGAGGTAGAGCTGTTTTATGGGAAACATTTCCAAAGATTAGGATGGAAGAGGGATTTCTTTGGAGTAAAGGAGGCACTATAGTTTATAAAAGGCAAATTAGAAAGATTGTAAACAAAAACTAGGGAAATAGATTAAAAGCGGTGCATATGTGGTGAAAAGTAGAAGTCAGTTGCCAATTGTTTTATTTTTAAAAGAAGGAAAATAGATAATTGACATTAACATTGACACTAACATGACCTATAATCTAGTATTTCCTCTCCCGATTGCACTTTAGAAAAAGTTTTGCAAAGTGCATCCGTAGGCAAGCACAGACTGTTGACAATACCAATGTTCAAAAAAAAAATATCTGAAAACAACTTAAATTCCCACCAATAGAAGAAGTGATAAACACATTTTGTATTTTCATACAATATGACTCAGTACAATGAATGGAACTATAGCCCTCATGTCAAAAAGGATGAATCTCAGAAAAAATGATAAGTGGGAAAAGCAAGTTTCAGACAATATATGTAACACAGTGCCAATTCAAATATTTACAACAAAAGAAAGATAATACATTGCTTAGGGATAAGTACATATGTAGTAGAAAAGGAAGAGACTGATATTTAAAATTAGGTTAGCGTTACCTCTTGAGAGGATACATGGTGCCCAGAAGGTGGTTGAAACAATATTATTATTGTTCTATCACTTAGATGGTCAGTTCACAGACATTTATTTCATTTTATGTTCCATAATTTACACATACAGTGCATATATCCTTTTGGATGTATAAAATACTTCATAGTTTTAAAATGAGGAAAAAATCAAGAAACTGCAGTGTATAAAGATTAGACCCAAAGTCTCTATTATAAAATATATGAATGAGAAAAACCTCAAAATGTAAGAGCATAGGATGGTCAGTTTTAAGATAGTAGATAAAACTACTAAATAAGCTGCAGGTGACATATGCCATTGCAGAAGGAGATGAGTAGAACAGTGTCGGAGGCATTAACCAGCAACACTGCACTAAGGGATTCGTAGCGTTACAGTCACCTGTCTGGCATTTATGAGATGCAGGGTATTCTCTAACTGCTGTATTCAGGGTTTTGATGAATATGGAATGAACTAGATGAGCTTTTACTGCCTTCTCAAAGTACATTGCTACTTACCATTGGATATAATAATCAATGACTGGAAGAATTAATTTTGTAACAAACTGTTGTGTCATTCATTACACCGTATGTCACTATAATGTAGGCTTCATCAGATCCTAGAAGTCTGTCATTAATCCACAAAATCTCACTCTGTAGTTGTGTTAGGTGAGAGTCCATTTAAATGTGATGACTTTATAGTTTCAATGCACCGCCATAGTTATAGAAAGTTAAGCTTTTTAACTGTATATGGCTAGATTCCTACACACTATGCTTTGGTAAGCATTTAAAAAGGTTTTAAACACACAACAGAACTTTCTACACAAGGTTACACCATAAAGGAATGGACCTGAGAGGACTGGCACCACTGTGATCATTGCATATCCGAAGCTTTATTCAAATGGGGAAAATGTTTCTTACGGAGATGTTACTAGATATTCTCAATGGTGGTGAATTTGCTACTTGGGTTGAGAAGTATAAAGGTATAAAAACTAAAACCCACAAAGTGTCTGTCAAGTGGGAATATTTGCCTATAGTCCCTAGTGCCCAAGCATGCAACCTAGAGGTACTAGGCCTTTCAGACTCATGCAAACCAACCTTGGTTCACCTTAAAGTGATGGGGCTGACAAGGCTCCATCAGATATTATATTCCTCCCTGTATTTCTGTGATGCTGATTGACAGCCTGTCCCCCCTCACCCCCAGTTCTGGCAGGCCTGGCTGGCTGTTTTGTCAGCTGCTGCCTGCCTGGGCCTGGCGGCTGCGCCTGTCAGGACAGGAGGCTCCACACCACGGGAGTCGCCATGCCTCCCCTCACTGCTGCTCTGGCTGCCGTTCTGCCTCCGGGGGCCAGGGGAGACCTTTCCAGTCTGCAAATAACACCGGAGAATTCAAACTAATCGGTTCAGTTTCCCTAAGGCAAAGGGGAAAAAAAAAAAGAGAAAAGGTTTCTTAAAAGGAAAAGGATTAAAAGAAAGAAAGTGAGCAAAGCCTTGCCTGGTCTCCGCTTAGGGAATCAGAAAGAGTACAATCAATTGAACAAATGGTTCACCTAATCGTGGGAAGGCAGGGTGGGAGAAGAGCTCTGCTTTGTGGTTTTTGACCCTTGTAAAGTCACTCATAGAATCATGTCATAGTTCTGAAGAGTGAGAAAGTAGAAGACATTTTCTTTACACCTCCACGTCCTATGTCATGTCATTTTTCTTTTTGGAAAGTGCATTTTTTCATATTAGGCACTACCCTTCATTCTGTACACGCACACACACACACACACACACACACACACACACACAGAGACAGAGAGAGAGACAGAGAGAGAGAGAGAGAGAGGGAGAGAGAGATGTATCTAATTGATTACCCATTTTGAGACTGAAATAGTTAAGGTAATAGTTTACCTTAAAACAAGAATGGGAGGTGGGAAGACAAATGGTTTTGACAAGGATCAAGCATCATTAGATTCTATCATGAAAGAGCTCTATATATCCAAAGAGGAAATCTATTTACCCAAATTTTATTGAAAAAATATTGACAACTATTCTGGCACTCTTCGTGTTTGCCTTTTTGATATTTACTTGGGTTTTCTTAAAGTTCTCCAGGTTATTTTATCTGGACTTCCCAAGCCCTCTTCCTTATGAGTGATATCTGCTTGGAAATTAGGTGTCCTTGCTTGCTAATTGTAATTTAATTTAAATCTGACTTAAGAAAGCATTTTCTTCGGGAGGGGAGAAATCTTCAAGGAAAAAATACTTTCAGGTCTTGATTTGTATAAGTAACCCCTTGCACTTGGCGGATCATTAGATCTCACTAGTTTGTAATGCAATCAGAGTCACCATTCTGCTCCTAAGGGCTGCTCAGTAATTTGCTTGTTAATATATTAGCACACAGCATTGATCAAATGGCTAATCCAATCATACGCTTGTTATTGATCTTTATTGATTACCCAGCCCGGTGATCACTTTTGTTGGGTTCAGTCAATAGCAGATGCCAAGTAGCCTTTCACACACCTAATTAGCTTATGAAATAAACCAAACATTTTGCTTGGCCCCAAAGGCAAAGATCAATGGAAAGCTTTGGGACTGAATTCAGATGATTTTTTCATCAGCTTTTCTTCTTCTCTGCTGCAGCCCCTCAAGTTCACATTAACACTCTCTCCAGTTTGAAGACATCTGAAAAGCAGCTGCCATGTCTGAGACACCGAAGCAGCTGTAAGCCATAAATCACAAGGCTGAGGGATTCTGGGTTGCACATTGGCATGTGGTTTGTCAGGCTCGAAAAATAGAGACATACAAGAGCCAAAGGTCAGAGGTACGTAGAGTTTAGGAGCCTGAACTTGTGCTATATTTCATGCACACAAACCTTGGCATTGGTGGTTCTGTCCAACTGCTCTTTAACTTTACCTTGTTGATACGGCACTTGATTAGAGCTTTACTCATCTGAATGGGCTCACTCTGGCTTTCTGCTCTGCACTCTGTTATTATACTGTTAATTTGATCATGTGCCTCCATGCCATCATCCAGAGGGCCAGTGTCTACAAGGGGTATTAGGCTAAATAACATCTTTTCCGTTGCATCAAAAGTCTGACCCTTCCAAAACAATTTACATTACCTTAAAATTTAATATAAAAGCAATATTTGAGATGATTTGGCTGATGCTTATTACATGACTCTAAAGAAATATCCACTCTCATGGGTCTAACCCTATTCCTTACTTCCCCTACTCCCTAGTCTGGACATCATCATTGGAGACGTTTGCCCAGGGACCTGAGTAAGAACAGACCTTTTTGTTGATTCAGAACAGGAAAGTGAGTAGAATGGCTCTCCTGGAAAATACCAACAGCTACCCAGTTATTTCCCAGAGCAATATTTGGTAATGACTTCCAATGATGAGAAGTTCCAAGTTCCAAAACACAACACAGGCTGGTGGAGTGTGACCAATCTCTCCTGGCCAAGTGAAATTTAGAAATGAAGCCTGATTCTAAAATCAATCCCAGAATATTCCTGCCCAAATTGCCATTTTTTAGAACAGAGAATTTACCAAATGTTTTTCAATTTAAAAAGAATAGCAAATTTGGGGGAACCACAGTTGACTTACATGCTCATAGCAAATTTTCCTGAGGATTTAGGAGAACAATAAATTTAAGGCCAAAAAGCAATCCATTAATCAAAGAAACTGGCATATATGTTAGAGCAGACTAAACATTCTTGTTTGTATTCATCAGGTCATATGGGCACAAGTAATCTTTCCTTAACAATTATCTAGAAACTGCCACTAAACTTTTCACTTTGCCTTAAAGATAATATCAATAATACAACAAAAATTAAAGTGATTGTTTAAGTTTACTTATTTTTTAAAGAATTTTTTAATCTCCGCAGGCTTTTGTATTCGTCGTCGTCATCGTCGTCGTCATAGCAATTTTATTGGTGCTACTTAGCTTTTTTGATTGCGTCCATATTAAACAAAAGAGTTATCAAAACCAATGGCATGTACCATCGTGAGGATGATTAATTCGTATTTAAAAGTAATTATGTTCATTCATTTTCTTTCATAGAACCAATTTGTTTGTTCGTTAACTCATCTGAGATATAGTGAAAAGATAAACACTCCTAACGTGGCATGACTTCGCAGATCTGAAATAAATACAGATTTCTACTTCTGGGAGAGTTCATGGGTCAAGACTGCCTCCTGCCCTGAGGGATTGTGATAACTGATTTGAAACAAAATTGAAATTTGCAATTTAGCTGATGGGGCTCCTATACTCCTTTCTGGGATCTTTCTCCCTCACAGGTTCTCACCCAGGTCTTCACTGCTCTCTGCTAGGGGCCAGGTGACTATGCTGAACTGCTCAAAGCTCTAGAGCCGGGCTAGCTGGGTTCCAACACCCACACCATCATTATTCTGTCGTTTACTGTGACCTTGGGGTTCTGTCACTTCTCTTCACCTTAGTTTCATCACCTGTAAATGGAGGATAATTGTAGAATCTACTTCATAAGGTTTCTATGAGCATGATGTGAGTCAGTACAAATAAATAGCCTTAGGACAATGCCTGCACATGATAAGCACACGGGAAACTCTGGCTATTCTGGCCATTGTCATCTGCCTAAAAATCATCCTTTCCTCACACTTCTTCAACCCCTCATGTTACCTCATTCAGTATTGCCAACTTTATTTCAAATTATCTGACAGTTTATCTCAGCAACTCCACCTTAAGCAGTAGCCCCCCCCCACACACACACACACACATCTAATAAACACCTTTGTAGGCAAGGGAAAGGTGACCTACAACCATTCAATGTCTCATTCCTTCCAGGGTTATCCTCACTTAAAAATAAGCTACTCAGGGGCAATAGTGAAGTCCCTTTACGTTTCCAAACTTATCAGTTATAGATTCAACTATTCAGTCCTGCTGTTGAATCTGACCATTGCCAGGGCTCAAATGTGACGTCTGTACTCTGGGAAGGGCTGGTGTGAGAGAGTACTGAGCGCACTAAACAGGCTACGTTGCCACCTTCATCTTCATGCTGTGTCCCCACTGAGGACGGCCACCCACTGGAGGTATTGTTTGGAGTAAAGAAAAAGTAAGAGATGTAAGAAAGTGATGGACTTTCATTTCTCCAAAACTGGCCTCAGGGGAGATGGCCGTACTCCTGCCGAAACGGGGCAGCCGGGGGGAAGAGACGGCCTTGTGAGCTTGCCACTCATTACATGAGTGAGGGCAGGTTTCATGTGGGGTTTCTTCCACACTGAAATCAACAGGGATAAGCAAGACAAATATAATTATTGCACTCATTAGCACTCTAATTGTAATCAGTGTAACTAAAGAGGGTACATTATTTTATATCTTTCTGTGGGAATCTGTAAAAATAGGACAGAACACTACCTTTGGCAGGACTGCATAGCTCCAACATGCCTGAAAGTCAGTTTTTAGAATTTGTTTCTTTGTGCTATAAATCATTTCAAGGTTTTGTTTTTTTCCCCAGTTTTTCATTCACTGCACTGGTGAATTCAGGCTAGAAAAAAAAAAAAGCACACTAGCTTTTCCAGCTATTTACAACATTTAATCATCCCAGCACTAGCCATAAGTAAATTTATAAGGTGTTTCATCTTGTAAAATAACGACAGCCTGCGTACTGCCGGAAATAACTGCTGATTCTTGGGTAAATTATGTATTATTTCCCTCACACGTAAACGACATTCCTGTAGGCCGCAAGCTCCTGGAGTATAAGAACGGCCGGTTATACACAAAAATATCAGTAAAATTTAGTGAACCTGTCAGAGCTAGCAGAATTGTGAAAATCTGGTTTTCTGATATGTAGAATCAAATATATTGTGGGTTCTCAACTGTTCTCTTGAACAAAAAATAAATATACAGGCTATTTGTTGCTTCCAAATTGGATTTAGAGGTTTTGGAAATACAACTACTAAAGAATTTTCATTTGGTTAGTTATAAATATAGGTAATCATTTAAATACACTTTGAGATGTCAATGAACTGAAAAAGAATACACATTTTAAAAATAAATATTTTTAACCAATGAAAAAATATATTTTGTGTATTTCTTTTAAGATGACATAATTTTCGCATGTGAGGTAAATGTATTTAGCTACTTAAGAATAATTGTGGCACTGAACAAAATAATGATTAGAAAAATGTATATAATACACATAAACATCAATTATCAAATGATAACTCCAATCATTTAAAAAGTTAAGTATGTGGAACTCTTTCTCTTTCGTAGATATAAATGAAAAGTAAATTATGAGATCTATGTGTATACTAACAACTACAAAATGCTTTAACAGCTAGTTTGGTTTATTTGGAAGGAAGGTAGTTTGTTTTTATTTTATTATTAATGAGTAAACTTTGGATGTTAAATTATAAAATTGTATTTTAAACTATTATTAAAATGTGAAGATATAAATATTAGAACATTTTAAAAGTTAAATGTAAAACATTTAATCACATTAAATATACAATATTATATTGCTTACAACTTTGGCTTCACAACTGTTAGTGAAGCCAAAGTTGTAAGCAATATAGTATTGTATATTTAATATGATTAAAGCAAACACACAACAAAAACTGGTTTTCAGTAAGCAAAACATAAACTTAACGCTTGTATGAATCAACTCTTTGATCTAGTTGCAGACTTCTTTCACTCAATGAAATTCAAATACACTTCCCAAATGAGTTCATTACAATGAATGTTTCGTGAAGTGTAACCGTTTTAGTGCACTATTTGATATAGCTAACATACACTATAATTTGTTAACAAGGAGCTCACCAATAAGTTCTAGGTTCCTGCTGTGGTTCTGTGTTTCAAATATTCTTTCAATTTTTAAGAACGGAATAAAGAAGGTTTTTGAAATCAGGCTGGAAACATACTTCTATCCACCTATAGTGTTTGCTTTTAAGGAGAACACACTTCAATGAAGAAGGAGGTAACAAACAACATCAAGTTTGCCAGATCCAAAGTTCATAAAAGTGACACATGATCTGGTAGCACTCTCTGGAAAAGTGATTTGGCAGTGAGGTTAGAGTGTTTATGGCAGGGGCCTTGGAAGGTGACCTTTGATGTTGACCTTCCACCATGGAAAGGATGGCCAGAGACAGGGACCAGGCAGTGGACAAATAAGCCTTTTCCTGTTTCCCTTTGCATACCCACCTTAGGGTAAGGAAGGGAAGGAAGAAGGAAAGGAGGGAGAAACAGGCAGTCTAATTACATGCAAACCTCAGGCACCAGCCACTTCACTGTGGATAATATTGACGTAACAAGGCAGATTATCAGGATTTTTGTGAATCTAAAACAGAAATTTGAAATTCATATTCCTGAGTCGCTTACCAGTCTCTCTAACATTTACCTACGCATTCATTAGACTAACCAAGTTATTTTCACTTCTTATAAAATAATTATTACATCTGTTAAATTATACAAAACATTTTATGTGCCCCCAAATCCAGAGCCAGCTGCTTACAACCGTTTTTTTCGACTCTACATCCAAACTCTCTTTTCCAAAGTAAGAGGCAAATGGCGAGAAAACAATTTGATGTATGTGGTATTTACACAAAGGAAAGCAATTTTCAAAGTATGTGTTGAGGTCAGCAAAGGTGTATTAATGATAGCTAAGATTTACTCAGCACTTGCACTCTGCCAAGCACTATGCTAAGACATTAATGTGAATTAACTTATTTAATCTTCACAGCATCCCTTTGTGGTAGCTATTATTCTCGTTACGGATGACAAAACTGAGGTTCTGAACGAATAAAGAAGCTGCCCAAGATCAAATAAAACCTAAGAAGCTGGATTTTGAAGCCCAGGAAGAAAGGTACCCTGAGAGAATGAGTGGAGGGTCCACTGGCTGTCAGTTTGGACAGCTCTCTCCAGGAGTTGCATTCAGGAAATGAATTCAGACTCTCCCGTGGCCCTCAGCCATCAACAATTATGTTACCTTCCTTACCCTATGTTTACAAATTGTTTCTTAAAAAGAATGTTTCACGACTTAACCAAAAGGACTTTCACATTGAATCTAAATTAATCAGAATATTGGCTTAATCAGGAGGTGCTTTTCCTCAACCATTCCCACTAAACAAGAATTTGTTGCTTAAGAACTCAGTAGAAAATCGGGGAGAAAGAATACTCCATGCAGTTGAAATACTTTAAAAGTTGTAAGTGTAAATTGTCAGTAGATGGAGCATAATTAACCTCAGCTAAAATTTAACTGCCACATAACGTCTCCTACATAAGACAGGACGAAATGCTATGTTAATACAAGTGCTGATAACTGCAAGTTTAGAAAACACTGCTGGTGTCCTTCGGCACCGTTCTAGGCCAGGTCTAGAAAGAGGGGGCTGTGGGGGTACCCCCTTAGGATACCTTCTGTTACCCAGAAGTCATTATTTATGAAATCAAATACAGTTGAAACCAGGGCACAAAACAGTTCGTCTTTTCTGAGACAAAAAATCAAAGATGGCTATATATTTGAGATGAGAATAAGAGGGGCTAATGGGAAAACAAGAGTGGAATTCCCTATTATAGATTTTCATATCTTAAATAAATTTCTACATCTCTAACCACAGCTATGCCAGTCTATAAAAGACTAAGGACTGGAAAGTTGATCCTTGTTCAGTTATGAGATTCAGGCACAATCAAAGCAGGGTTTGTGCAGGCATTGAGGTGGGACTGGGCTGGAGGAACTCAGCCCAGTTCTGAGATCCTTCTCACACTGCTACTCTGACATAGCAAGCCTCTCTGGGGCTGTCAGCATGGTTTGGCTGACGAACATAGGGCAAATTTCATGCTGGCTTGAAGCTAATACCTCTCTGTTTCTGTTGCATTTTTTATTTACAGAGACGTGTGCAAAAGACCTAGAATAAGATTTCAAAGTTTTGAGGGGATGGTGAGGGTTTGGCTACAAATTGTCAGAGGAACATAAAACCAAAACCACAAGACTTGGCCTCATTCTGGTAATTTCAGAAATTTATGCTCCTAATAGAGCTGGTTACAGTGCTGGCGAGATGGATTTGCAATGTGTGTTGGAACCAGGCAAACCTGAGTTCATGTCACATTTCTGCTATTTCTTGGTTGTGTAACCTGAAGAAGCCATTAATTTCTGCATTTCATTTCCCCACTTTACAATGGACATAATGAAAGTGCTTACCTAACAGAAAAGGGATAATTAAATGAGATAAATTATGAAAGGCACTTTCTGCAGGATCTACCAGGTAGTAATTGTTCAATAAATGCTGAGTGTTGTCGCTGTAATTGTTTTGTAAGATTTGCAATTCAGTTGAACTTTATTAAGATTCCAAAGGTTTCTCTCCCTCTTTGTCTCCCTTCCTTACCTCCCTCTCCTGTCTCTCTCTCTGTCTCACTTATTCCAGCTCTATTCTTTGCCACCATATTTAGTATTTCACAACACTGGTTCCAAAATGCTACATGAAAGGATATATAAGTTATTCTGGGAAGTTAAAATGGTAATCCCATCAGAATTGACATATTCACTGGGAAAATACAAAGACTAAAAAGATAAGAGATTTGAGGAAAACATGCAATGGAATTTGAATTCTTAGGGGATCAGGCCACTCCCAACGTTTTCTTAAGACATGTTCATAGTGACTTGGGAAAATAACTAGAGATAAATTTAAGAAAGTTAAAGGAATGCAAAATATGTGCCATTCACAAAAAATCTTTTTCATTTTGGAATATTTAAAATGATCCCATGAAAACATATTTGGATTTTACATTAAATTATTGCTTATTAATTTTTCAAGGTAAAAGGGAGATGGGAGGAAAATATAACACAATAATTGAAATGAATAAATTTGAATGAAACAACAGTAGATTAGATGATGCAGAGGATCACATAAGCAATTAAGAAGGTAAGTTAGCAGAAATACCCAAACAGAACAGAAAAATAAATCAAAATAATGAGGATAGTTTAAGGGGCCTCTGGGACAACATCAAGCATAGCAACATTCACATCATAGGGGTGCCAGAAGGAGAAGAGAGAAAGCACCCGCCCCCAAAATGGGAAACCTATTTGAAAAAATAATAATGAAATACTTCCCTAACCTGGCAAAGAAAACAGATATTCAAGCCCAGAAAGCATGGAGAGTCACAAACAAGATGTATCCCAAGAGGCCTTCATTGAGACATAGCATAATTAAAATGCCAAGCGTTAAAGACAGAATCTTAAAAGCAGCAAGAGGAAAGCAGTTAGTTACTTACAAGGGATGCCCACAAGACTGTCAGCTGATTTCTTAACAGAGATTTTGCAGGTCAGCAGGGAATGGCAGGAATTATTCAACATGATGAAAAGCAAGGACCCACGACCAGATGACTCGATCCAGTAAAGCGATCATCTAGAATTGAAGGACAGATCAACAGCTTCCCAGACAAGAAAAAACTGAAAGAGTTTATCACCAGCAAAACAGTATTACAACAAATCTTAGAGGGACTTCTTTAAGATAAAAAAAAAAAAAGAAAGAAACCAAAAATATGAATACAAAATGTCAATAACTACATATCTATCAGCAAGTACTTTCAATGTAAATAGATTAAATGCTCCCATCAAAAGGGAACATGGATGGGTGGATAAGAAAACAAGATCCTTTCCTATGCTGCCTGCAATAGGCTCACCTGCGATCAGAAGACACACGTAGACTGAAAAAAAGCTGCAGTAGCCATAGTTATACCAGACGAAAATCTACCTTAAAACAAAGGCTATAATGAGAAATGAAAAGGATTTGGTAATCCCTCTTCTGGGTATTTAACTGAAGAAATCCAAAATGATACTTCAAGGAGACATGTGCATCCATATGTTGTTCATTGCAGCATTGTTTCCAACAGCCAAGATACACAGGCAACCTGGGTGTTCCGGAATGGATGCATGGGTAAAGAGGAGGTGGTACATACATACAACAGAATAGTACTTGACCTTAAAAAGAATACAATTTTGCCATCTGCAACAACATGGATGGACCTAGAGGGTACTGTCCTGAGTGCAGTAAGTTAGATAGAGAAACACAAGTTTCATATAATTTCACTTACAAGTGGAATGTAAAGAACAGAATGAACAAAGAAACAAAGCAGAAACAAACTCACAGCTACAGAGAACATTTTGATGATTGCCAGATAGAAGGGAAGTTGGGGTATGTGACAAAGGGGGAAGGGATTAAAGAGAACAAATTGGCTTGTTACACAGTAGTCATGGGCATGTAGGATATAGCATAGAGAAATAGTCAATAATTTTGCAATATCTATGTATGGTGTCAGGTGGGTAGTAGATTTATCAGAGTGATAGATGGGAGCAGGGTGAAAAAGGTGAAGGGGTTAAGAAATACAAATTAGGGGAGTTCCCTGATGGTGTAGTGGCTTAAGGTTTCGGTGCTATCAGTGCTGCGGCCTGGGTTCGATTCCCAGCCAGGGAACTACCCGCATTTAAAAAAAAAAAAAAAGAAATACAAATTATTAGTTATACAATAGTCATGGGGATGTAAAGCATAGTAGCATAGGGAATATAGTCAATAATATGGTAATAACTACGTATGGTGCTAGGTGGGTACTGGACTGGTCAGGGTGATCCCTTCTTAAATTATATAAATGTAACAACTATGGTGGACACCTGAAATTAATATAAAATAATATTGAATGTCAACTGTAATTGAAAACTAAAAAGCAGGGAAAAGGCATAGGGGAATATGAGGTTCAAATTTCCAGATATAAAACAAATAAATCTTGGTGATATAATAAACAGCATAGGAAATATAGTCAATAATATTGTGATAGCATGATACGATGTTAAATGGTTGCTGGACTTAATCACGGTGATCACTTCTCTAGGTATATAAATGCTGAGTAAGTATGGTGTGCCCCTTAAACTAATATAATATTGTATGTTAGCTATATTATAACAAAAATCTTAAAAAATAAAAATTAAAATTGAATAAGAGTTAATTTCTTAGGTTAGGAAATATACCTGACTTCAAAATGAGTTGTATCATTTACTCATAGGTACGCATTTATTTAACAAAATATAACATTCTACTGAAACATTGCTTTCTACCAGTACTTTATGCTAGAGTCTAACAAAAGCTGAGGATTAATAGCAGAGAAAAACGGCTCTCGTTTGACTGAATAAACATTGCACAAATGCTGAACTCTGTGTGGGATCATTAGTTTTTTCATCATACTATTTCTAGGACTGAAATCACAAATCCCTCTCCAGCTTAGCTCTTTTATGCAACAAAAGCATTACCCAGACCAGCTAAGATGTATTCTTCAGGATTCTGACATCTCTGGAATGTCAAACAGGTTCAGTAGACACCAAATACAGAATCTTTCTTTCGTGTGGAAAGGTTAAGTAAGAAAAGACTTTAGGTGACAAAACTGCCCCATAATTCATGGTTATTTTAATTTAGTCTGAGTGTGTTTCAATTTACATATAGACTGGAATGCAGTCTCAGAGAAAAAATAATCTATTTTGAGTAAATCAACATTTGAGTCCCCCCGGAATAAAACTGACCATTAAAAAAAGTAATGTACCTTTTAAAACTCTGTATGAATTTTAGAGAAGCCAGCATCATTATAATGTAAGATTAGTATGATTTAAAAATGAACTATCCATTAAAACATTATGAATATATTTGATTAAACATTTGGTTCCATGGCCTTCTGAAATTTTGAAAGACTTAGGCTCTTTAATACGCTATAGCTTTTAACTAGACAAGCATATTCTTCTGGAAGATATTCCTTCAGTAGAGTATAAATTAACCACAGACACAATGAAACGGCCAGAGCTGGCAAGAATGGGAGAGGGCTGGAGGACATTAGAAATTAAATGAATAAAATATGGTAAACCTGTATCAGCAAATATTTAACCAGAAAGTTAATTTTATTGTAGCCTTGAAAGAGGCAAATATGATCAATCGCAATATTTGTGTATATGCTCCTTGTTATTTATAATTATTTAGGCTTAAATCTTATTGACTTAGAAGAATGAATATAACACTATGACTTTCCTGCACCTCCTCAAGAAACCATTGTTGTCACTTTGCTTAAAAGTTTAATTCAAATCCTAATTCTCCTAGTCCCCTTGAGAAGTCATTAAAACTGTATTTAATCAAACTTTTAGCACAATTTATGCTAATTAACCTTAAGCTTAAGTACAGAGATGGCACTACAATTAATATTGAGGACACAGATCTGTGGAAGAAAATGTCTTGAGGTTTTCTGGGTTTTCTTTTCCCCACAAGGACTAAAGTCAGCTTCATGCACAAATGAATTTAGTGTCTACTTTCACAAATCATGCCTGTAAGGCATCTTCCTGAAGTTTCTCCTGGGACTTTTTTTATGTCTGAAACTCCAACATTAAAACTTTTTATTTTCCTCTATTTGCAGATGACTTGATTAACTATGTAGAAAATTCTAAAGAATCTACCAAAAATCTACTAAAACTCATAAGTAAATTTAGCAAGTTCATACAATGCAGGGCCAATATAAAAACCAATTGTATTTGCCTATAGTAACAAAAGATTGGAAATTGGAACAAATAAATCATCCTTTTAATTGTGACATTATGTACACTGCTGGTGGGAGTGCAAACTGGTACAACCACTGTGGAAGGCAGTGTGGGGGGTCCTCAGAAAATTGGGAACGGAGCTACCATTTGACCCAGCAATTCCCCTTCTGGGGATCTACCCAAAATACCTGAAAACCTTTGTCCGCAAAGACTTATGTATCCCAATGTTCATTGCAGCGCTGTTCACAGTGGCCAAAACATGGAAACAACCAAGTGCCCTGTGACAGATGACTGGATAAAGAAGCTGTGGTACATATACACAATGGAATATTACTCAGCTGTAAGAAAAGATGAAATATCGCCATTTGCAACAAAATGGATGGACTTGGAGATCATCATGCTTAGTGAGATAAGCCAGACAGAAAAAACAAAGAATTGTATGACTTCACTCATATGCGGAATATAAAACTGAAAGCAAAGAGAAAAGAAATGAACAAACAAACAAATAACCCATGGGCACAATCAATAGTTTAATGATTATTTGGGAACAAGTGGGTTAGGGAGGGGAGAAAGGGGAAGGGGTGGGAGAGGAGGCGGGGGAAGCTAAATATAAGGTGATGGAAAGAGAAGTCACATTAGGTGGTGAACTTATTATACAACAAGCTGACAATGCACTGCAGAACTATATGCCTGAAACCTATGTAATCCTTGCTAACAGATGTCACCCCAATAAGTCTAACAATAAAAATGAATTAAAACAAAATAAAAATAAAAAATAAAAACACATAGCTAAAAAAAATAAATAAAATAAAAAAATGAAACCATTTAGGGAATATTTTTTAAATGTGTATAAGACATATATACTGAAAAACTACAAAACATTGCTACGAGACATTAGAGAACTAAGTAAATGGAAGATATACTGTGTTCATGTGCTGGAAGCTCAATATTATTAATATGTCATTTGTTTCTATATTGGTGTACAGAATTAATGCATTTTCAATAGAAATATTTATAGGGTTTTTTTTTTTAAGTAAAAAGTGACAATCTGATACTACAACTTACAGAAATTCAAAAGACTTAGACTAGCCTGAAGAACTTTGAGGTGGGGCCAGGCGGACAGAGTTGGAAAACTTCCATTATCTGAGTTTAAGAAATACTTCAGTAAGCAAGATAGTGCGCTATTGGCATAAGTGTAAACATATGGATCAATGGAACAAAATAGAGAATCCAGAAATAATTCCAGACCAATATGGTAAATGGGTTTCTAAAGTATCACGATAATTAAATGGGGAAATGACAAATTTTTCAAAAATGGTACAGGAACAATTAGGTATCTACATGCAAAAATAAATATACCTTACACCATAAATAAAAATTACTTCAAAATATATCAACAAAACTGTAAGACTTTTAGAAGAAAGCAAGGAACAAAATCTTTGTGACTTTGGATTAAGCAAAGATTTCTTAGGACAAAAATAAATATGAATCAAAAAAGTAATAAATTAATTTCATTAATACTAAAAGTTTCTGCTCTTCAAAAAACAGTTAAGAAAATGAAAAGGCAAGCCATATACTAGGAGAAAATACGTGTCTAATAAAGGATTTCTATTCAGAATATATAAAAACTTTTTTATTCAACAAGAAAACAAATAATCTGATATTTTTTAGTGGGCAAAAAATTTGAATAGACACCTCACCAAAGAAGAGATATGTAAGGCAAATAAACATGCTCAGTTAATAGTCATTAAGGAAAAGCAAATTAAACCAGAATGCGATACTACTATACACCTATTTGAACACCTAAATTTACAAAGCAAGAAGAAAATTCCAAAATATGATGAGGATGCACAGCAACTGGAACTCTCATAATTGCTGGGGAATAGAAAATGATATGGAAACTCTGGAAAACAGTTTGGTATTTCTTATAAACATACACTAACCACCCATTTCACTCCTAAGTATTCACCCAAGAGAAATGAAAAATACATTTATATAAAGATGGTACTCAATTTTTTCAAACGTTTTTTGTAAGACCTCAAACCTAGAGACAACCCAAATGTCCAAAAACAGGTAAACGGGATACATAAGTATTATCCCATACAGTGGGGTAATAGCAATCAAAAGGAATAAACATGAAAAACCTGGATGAATCTCATGAATATTATGCTGAGCAGAAGAAACCAGACATAAAAGATTTGTGCTGTTTTCATTTAAATGAAATTCTAGAAAAGGCAAAACCAGCAATGATGTACATTGCAAAAGAAAGGTAAACACATAATGATAAGAGTGTAAGCGATGTCTTGTTCTCTGTTGGAATTATTCATGCTAGGGGCTATAATAAATGATCCCTGAAATTTCAGGGCATCAGTGTAAAAGAGGTTCATTTCTCCCTCCACGGTCTAACGCAGTGGCAAGGACTGTCATCTCAGAGAGGCAGGCTCCCTCAGGCTCCCTCCGTCTCGGATGCTGCCGTCTCAGCCACGTGTTCACGTGGTTTCCCAGGTCATTGGCGCAAGGGAGAAAGCAGCAAAAAAGCACACTGGCTCTCAACTGCCTTGGCCCCGAAGTCACACGTGTCACTCCCTCTTGGTCAGGCCTAGTCATCTGGCCCTAAACTCCAAGGAAGTTTGGGGATCTCAGGGGAGAAAATGGAATATTTAGTGAGCACTGAATTTGCTGCAGGCATTTTATCAAGTTCAAGATATGGAGAACGAGTGAAGGAAGCTTAAAACCTGGGGTAAAAAAAATAAAAGTAACCTGAAAGGGGAAGTGTAGGACAGCCCTGAAGACAAACTGTCTCAATTTTACCTCAGTGAAGCCAACTTCACTTTTACTACAACTGCGACTCAGAGAAATTGTTTGCCAGTAGTTGGGACAAAACAGAGACAAGATTTGGAACCAGATCTTCTCATACCTGCACTCCTCCTGCTACAACTCTAGCCTCAGCTGAAGAAATAAAAAGGTCTTCCTTTTTAAATAACTTCCTTGATCTTATTATTGTGGTCTCAGTTTATCTGTAAATCTCTGGGGGTATATCATAAGGGTGTTCAGTATAAGGTACAATCTTCACAAGCACTTTGACTCATTTTGCAGAGGAAGAACCAGGTCTCAGGGAATTTAGCTAGGTGACACTACTACTGAACCAGACTTAAACCCCATCTGTCTGATTCAATTCTATTCCATGGTCCCCAGAACCTCTCTATTTGTGCATGAAGAGAAAGACAACAGCTCATATAGGCCACACGAAATACGTGATAGAACTATCTCTGGAATAAGTTAAACTGTATAACATGCAACAAACTAATATGACTCAGTCTCATGTTAGAAATTTTGTAACACTCATCCTTCACATCACTACATTGTAGTATAATAGGAGGACTAAACAAAAAATAGTGTGAATTAGAGAAAAATCATTCATAATCGATCAACTGTAAAAATATTCACATTATTACCATACTAAAAAGTATCTTTAATAGATGGATATTTTATTAGCATTCATTGAATATTCCTAAAACATGTAAGATTATGCATGTATACAAAAGATTATCAGCTAGAGATGAGGTCAACCTCCAGCAATTGACTTCTCTTCGTGTCAGGCTGACCTGGCTTTAGCTCTAATTTCAACGAAGGAGCCAGATTCACACCCAGTTATTTAGCTACTTGGCAATCCTGTCTAGTCTGTGAGGAAAATCAAGCCAGCTTAGATGAACACTGGGCAGGATGCTTTGGGGAAATGCCCTGTATTCCACATTCTGCTTAGTGCCCTGTGAAGTCTTGTTGGCTTTACCTGGGAAACCAGCCGGGGCAGCTCCAGAATTTCTGAGCAGGAGGGACAAGGGGCAAGAGGATCTTAATCTGCTGCATTGGCATTTGTCTGCATTCCACATTAGATTGAGGAAGTGTGACTTGTCCAGTGAGAGGAGGGGTGGAGTCAGGGACCAAGACTGGCGGACATAATTAGAAGAGCAGAGGTGACTTTTCAAACAAGAAAATAATTCTGTGGTACCTGAGACCAGAGTCCCCATGTCAGCACTACCAGATTTTGTGACTCACCCATATGGCAGCAAACAAGTCCAGACCCTGTGAATGTGTTGGTGGGAGCTGTAGGAAACTTACGTGTGGGCACAGGGACAGCTCAGCAGAAATCAAGGAACTTAACTCTGGAGAAAGACTGACACGAGGAAGACTCAGCAGACGACCCCCACCTGATGTCCCCCATGACCCTGCTCCTTACCGTGGCCCAGGTACTATCACATGACCTGAAACTTAAAACAACTCTGGGAAAAAGGAGTATTTTCCCCAAGTTGACTGAGCCGTTTTGCAATAGGGCAGGGGATCATCACAGAAATTTTAAGAATATTATTTATATAAAGTTACCTTTCACACGCAGTTGAGTTTGTGGAATGAGTTTTCTCCCCACACATCTGTGTTAACTTCATAGCCGGTCAACCGGACAACTGGAATTGATATACCTGGGTTCTGCCCATTTTGTCCCATTTTCATGAATAGCACTGATGTGTTCCTCTCTTCCTTTGTAATCCTACCACTCTGTCACTCTCATGCGGTGTGACTGACAACCAGAGTCAACCTCTCTTGGTTGTACTTTTCCTACTTGAAAAATGTAAATAATATATTCCCTATCATTCTGAAAATCACAGGCCAATGTTAACACTGTTCAGCTTTAAGCCAGGTCTACCTATCCCCCATTACAAACCTACTTCCAGAAAGGCAAGTACAAGTACAACTTTCACTGTGGTACGAAGAACTCGTCCTGGGCCTCACTTCTTGTCCTCAGTGTTAACCTGCTTGCCCCTGGCCTGCTATTGCTCCACTCTCACCTCCATCTGGTCTCATACATTTGATCTTTGACCCCATTCTCAGTCCTACCTTTGGCACTGTGGACTTGATGTTTATACATGGTTTCCCTCATGTGACCTTTGGTGTCTTCCTATGGACTTGGGCTTGACTTGTATTTCCTACTCTCAGGGTCTTATTCTACCCTGGGTGTAAAATGCCCCACTCCAAGTTCAGCCCAACTGAATGCAAGGCCTCCTCCCAATTCAACAAACATCTACTCTGTCCAACCCTGGCCTCACTATACATGATTAAGTTTGGCAGATAAAATGGGAGGGAAAGTTTTTTGAAAGATTTTAAATATAAAAGCATACTATTCGTGATCATCATTTTTTAAGTGAACATCTAGTACCTAAAATCAGCACAATCCCTTCCTTCCCATTGCCACCCTGAAAATCTCAGACTGCCACACCATCTGATCTTCTTCCACTCTGTTTATAATCAGGCTCCATATAGAAGCCCTCAAAGCCCAAAATGTTATTTTACACTTGGACGTATTATGAATGACAGAAAATGGTGGAAGGTGCTTATGGACTCAGACAAAGTTCAAATATTGTCTCTAAAATTTACCATTATGAGCTGTGGTTTCCTCATCTAGCAAACAAGGATGAGAATATGTCACTCACGGGGTCACCCTGAGGATTAGCATATGTAAAACACTGAGCCCAGTGTATGGTATCTAGTAGGTACTCAGTGTTTGTCTTTCCCTTATTTGGTCTTAATAGTGGGGTTACTCAGTTACTGAAAAGCTCACTCTGGAACACTACTTTGCAGAGAACAGAGCTGGATGGGTTGCTTCAATAGACAGATAAGGACAGCTACACTTAGGTGCTTCATTGCGCCCCATTTATCAACCCACTATTCTCTCTCCATGATGTTGCAACATGGGTTACTGATCAGGGTGCCATGAGATGCTGATTGCAGAGACCATATATCAACTAGGTGCACTTACATGCTCTAACTCGGGGATTATTATTTGAGAAGTAAACATTTTAAAAAAAATCACTTTTGTGTCTGTATTTAGATGGGCTGCTGCATTGCTGCTAGCTTGGCCTTTCAGCTCTCTCTCCAAAGTGAACCTAATGCCTAAATTAATACTCTGTTGGGTTGTTCCCATACCCAGAAAGCAGAGAGAGGGGATGGCTTTGATGCTCTTACGAGGTCAAGTTAACAATATACTCCCTGAGCACCTGCAGTGTGATTCATTGTATTTGTGGGACCAAAAATGTGGTATATGGAGAAAGGCAAAGGCTGGCCTATCAGCCCCAAAGAGATAAAGAGTAACCATTGTGTTCCTGAAGACTCAAAGTAAAGCCTTCTTTTTCTTTTCTCCAGTTAAGGGGCAGGAGGTCAATCTCTCTTCACCATCTCTTGGGACTAGAGTGTTTGTCTTTAGTAAACATGAAGAATCACCTTGGGGTGATTATTACCAAATTCTTATCACCTAGACAGATGCTTGCTACTTAAGGAGCAAGAACCAACTGTCAGGGCTGACAGGGGGCAAGACCATCACAGGGAAGGAATGTGGTGTGGCTGGAAGAGAAAATTAAAATTGCTCCCACACCTCTATTAGTGGAAGTAGGAGAAAACGCTGAAACAGATCCTAGCCACTCTTGTTCTAAAATAGTGTATCTGACATATCTTGCTTATGACTGGTTTTTTATAGTTTCTAACTATAAGATGGTAACAAGCTAGTATATAAGTACTTAACACCAGAATCTGAGCATGTTAAAAAAAATACACAGAAAAAAATTGGTATAAAGTTATCTGTAAAAACATACTAATTTTAAGCAAAAAATAGTGTGAAGTACTGAAAAGTTCCTGTAGCTGTGTCCTGAATGGTTGAAATGACTTAAATTATGAAGTGATAAAGGTCCCTATTGAGAGTAGATAATTTACAGTGTTTGTGCAGGGGGAGACATTAGCCCAGCAGAATTCATGCTAAGGAGGGCTTTGAACCAAGTCCAGATGGTGTTCCAGCAGCAAAATGCAGTTACCCAGACTGACTGGTGAACAACAAAATCACTGACGTCAAGCTCACTGTCCTTTCCAGTAAACAAGTTCAGAACCATGGAAAACAGGTGCACAATATTTTTATATTAGAAATGACATGGTTATCTTTTATCTTGTAGCTTTTATTTAATGAACAAATCATATTTTATACTGCAATAAAATAAATGAAAGCAGAAAACCGCACATCATCCTAATACACATATTACAAGCACAAATAATTCAACACAACTGAAAGCAAAATGCAGCATCGATTTCATTCTGTGGTTTTTCCATTTAACTACAATTAAATAAATTATTATTATGTATCCTCATTTTTGGCAGCTCAGTATCTTTCTGCCTAATTTATGTACCATAATACACTATTCAAGTTTTCATTAAGCTTGCCAGCTAAAATGCCCCCAGATTATTTCATTCTTATTAAATAAAATGACAAAGAATATCTCAAGCAAAAGACTATTGTTCCTTTTTGAACTTTTTTCTTAGACACCATAGTCATTTTAAAATGTGACAATATAACTCCAGTATTTTCTTCAAATAAACTTTTGAAACTTTTAAAGATAGATAAATTATTTTTTATGTTTATTGTATCTTCACATTTGTGCTAATATCGCCATCTTCAAATTTTCCATTTCATAAAACTGTCACCAAATTCTATTGAGCTCAGATGACTGCTCACAGTAAGTCCCATTTTACTTGGCTCCTCCAATCAATTACAGGAATATAGATGATTTACAATCCAAATCATTTGAGCTCATACATTTCACATAGGGTAAAATGGAGTTGATAACCTCACTTGAAAATGTTAAAAGGGTAGTCATTGTTTACATGCACTAGGAAGTGATTTTTCAGTTAAACCTGATTGAATTTGAATATGAAATAGAGCCAAAATAGCACACAATTCTGCATTTTGTGGGATGCACAGCATGGTGTCCTTTCTACACTGAGATTAAACCTTTCATTAATTAGCTAAAGTCTCAAATCTGTTTTTCTTTTTATTCTTAATTCAGTAACTCCCCTTATGCTATTGCTTAAATCCTTAAGATAGGATTTTATTTTAGAAAAACTATTTAAAAAGTTTTATTTAAAAACAAACAGAAATTTGCTTGTGATGATATTGCATTATTTTTAAATTATCTAAAAGTTCATTACATCCTTAAATCACCTTTTCTTTTGTCCTTTTTGGTTATTGTTTTCTGAAGGAGAGTGCAGGTAGGCAGAAATAAGGGCAGGCGGGCCACTCTGGGAGAGAACCGGACACCAGAGAACAAGCTTTGCATTGTCTCCTTCTGCAGTAGCTGCCAATCTGACTTAATTCATGTAAGCATTATATGATAACCTTATTAAAAAATTGTTTGAGTTTTTATAGATCCTTCAATGACCTTAGCAAAGCATGGTATGAGAATGATAAAAATGAGTTGTTAAATATTTTAAAAACATCATATAAGATACACTTCCAGAGGAGTGGGGTGGTAAGAGAGAGGCTATGGGTTTTAATTTGGAGCTAGAAACAGCAAAGGAATTCAATTCAATTTTCACCAATAATAAACTTACAATTCAAAGTCAGTCATTAGACTAAAACTCACTAGAATAAAAGGAAGGAAAAAAAGATAAACACGTTGTTTCACATATCCCACAGGTAGATGTGAATATCAATTTACGAATGCAGCTAATATTAGTTGAATCTTTATGCTTTTATTCTTTATAATGCTGTCTCATCTGAAATAGAAAATTGAACCAAATCACATTCAGGGAAGAAATTTGCCTGACAGACCAATTATATTAGAAAAGAAATCTCATTGCACATTTAAAATGTAATTCTGGCAGATTCCACATCAAAATAAAAGGAAACAATTGGTTTCACTTAGGAGCAAGTTAACAAGTACCACAAGGGCACTGCAGATAGAAAAGGGCTTTAGGGAAGAGTCAAAAACCAGGCTGTACTCTGAGGACGGAGACACTGATATTATATGCCACTGATGGGTGTCAATCTGATGTTGAATAAAATGTTTGATCCTTGTCAGATGTTTCATATTTTTAATGGGAAGAAACAATGAAGAATCTCTCAATTGTATTTTTATTAAACTATACTGATTTCTAAGAGTAACTGATCATATTCAAATTAAAAGCATATATTCAGATACTATTAAAGCAAGCTAAATCCTTTTTTATTCTTTTTCTTAAGTTTATAATCTAAATTTATAATCTCTGGCTTTCTCTTAATATTAATATATACTTTTAATTGTCTCTCATTTTTTTAAGTAAACAATTGAAGATAATTTATAAATAAGTATACTATGGAAAGGTGATATGCCTAAACTGATCTAAAAAGTTCATATTGGCTGTTATAGAGTTCCAACAAACTTAATGTTTTCCAATATGAATTAAAGATTAATACGTGTTTACAAATTTCCAAGCATGTGTGCAGAAAGAACAGTGCTGGTTCTAAGGGAAATGGAGATGTTTGGGACACAATCACTACCTCAAGCTGAAGATTGAGCTCTTTGGAACAACAGTTTTAGTTGACACAATGGCTAAGGGTAAGGGTGCTACTGGCATTTAGGGCCCAGAAGCCAGAGAAAACAATGTCCTCTATGCTCCAGATGAGTGTACACATCAAAGAATTGTTCAATACAAAATGCCAAAAACTCCTACTACCTAATTGAAAAACACATGGTGGAGTCCTTGGAAGTTTAGGCTTGATACTAAACCAATTGTTGAGCACCGACTATGGGCTAGACACTGTTGGAACTGCCAGAGATACAGAAATGAACAAGGTTCCAGGCTTCCCCTGGGAACTCACAGTCTACTGGGGAAAAAATTATATGAAAATTGTTAATCATACTATAAAAAAAATGACTGCATTGTAGAGTATAGTAAGAAGGAGTTGCAGGAGGAACCCTTAATTCATAAAGGTATGCCTGAACAATTAATTCAGGTGGGGATCATTAGGAAATGCTTCCCAAAACAGGTAACTTCTAAAGAGCATGCTTGTCAAGTGTTTATTTCTTCACAAATATGTATTGATGCAGGCACTGTGCTACATACTGGATTTACAGCACTAAGTAAGATAGACATTGTCTCTGTCTTCATGGAACATATATTCTACCAGGAGTAATAGTCAGTAAATGAATCATTAATAGTGTGATAAATGCAAAGAAGGAAGTCAGTTGTTCTGGCAGAAAATATTAGCGGGGTGTGGAGCTACTCTGAAAACATGATTAGAGAAGTCCTCTCTAAAAAGGTGATGGCTGAGTTATGACATGAAGTCATAGAGAGTATAAAGGATTTCAGAAGGTATGAACTACAGGTAACTGAAAACAATTTGTTCTGTTTTTGGGAAATGGAAGAAGTGCAATGTGAATGAATATAGTACACAATAGGAATGGGAAGTGGGGAAGGAGGCAGGAGCCAGGTCCTTTGAGGCACAGATAGCCATTGCAAGAGTTTTTTGCTTTTTTAAACAAGTAAAGCGAAGCCATTGAGGAATTTAAAACAGGAAAAATAGTTGGATGGGATGTACTTTAAGTATTGTTTTGGCTGCTAGTTGGAGGCTGAATTGTAAAAAGGCGGAAGTGGAAGCAGGAAAGCCAGGAGGGAGGCTATTTCAAAACAACATATGAAAGAAGATGGGGTTGAACTAAGGTGGCAGCAGTGGCAATGTAGACACGAGAGACCTGAGATGTACTTTGGAGGTAAAATGGATGTGCTCTACTGTTGGATTAGAAGTCAGATCAAAACCTGGGTAGTTAGTTGTGCCAATTACTGAAATGGGGAAGAAAGAAAGAGGACAGAGAGAACAAGAAAGGAATTTCAGATATTCCACTTCGAACTTGTTAAATTTAAGAAGCCCGAGACATCCAAGTGGGGTATACAAAAGAGACTTCAGCTGGAGATGACCTTAGGGACCATTAACATTGATAGCAGTTAAAGTTATAGAACTGAATGAGTTCTACAAAAAAAGAGAGATGGGGGGAGAGAGAGAAAGAGAGAGAGAGAGAGAAAGAGAGAGAGAGAGAGAGAGGGAGAGGGAGAGAGGGAGAGAGAGGGAGCGTGCGAGAGAGAATTTAAAGATAGAAGAGTCTGGGATCAATCTCGAACAACGTCAATACTTAGGGGTTAATTAGAGGAGGTAGGGAGAACAAAGAAGGCTGAGAAGAAGCTGTCGGAGGAATCTAGAAAAATCTATGAGAAGCTAAGAGAGAATAAACAAAGAAAGGTTGGCCAGGAAGAGAATGTTGTGGAAGGAGTAGGACAGGGGAAAGAAAATTTCATACAGAGATGAGAGACATGAATAAGAGGGCACGGGCAAGCTTCGGGACTCAAACTAGTTCAGGAGGGCTGATGGACAGGATACATTTGAGGAGATGCTGGAGATGTTTTGGGGGAAGGTAAGAAAGTGTTAGGCTGTGACAGACTATTTCACATTCTAAAGAGCCTGAACTTTGGTATGGAGACATTTGGAATCCAGCCAAAGATTTTAAACAAGGAGGTGACACAGTGTGATGTATGTTAATATAGAGCAAACCCTCTAGAAGTACTGAAGAGGAGGGGGAGGAAAAGAAAGGAAGGAAGCTGAATATTTAGAATTCAATTTAATAACTCTCTAAGAAGACCCAAATTAAGATTCTGGGAATGAGAATAGAGGAAGAAAGAGATTGGAAAGGTATTTAGGAGGTAGAAAGGACAGGATTTGGAAATGAAGGGTGATAAGAGAAGTCTAAGATAATTTTCAGGTTTAAGTTTCAATGATTCTAAGATTTCTGGTGCCACTAACTGAAGTGAGGAAAACAGAAGGAGAAGTTTTGAAGGAGGAAGGTAATATGTTTTCTATGTGTTGAGTTTGAGGTGCCTGTGACTTATCCACCTGGAAATACAGACCTGAAACAAAGGCAAATGCCCTAAGGTAGAAATCTGTGTAGGACTCCTGGGCTCAGGGATGATCGTTGAAAGCCCTGTAAGAGGATGAGAAGGAAAAAGACCCAGAACTCTGCATTAGGGAATCCAACATTCAAAGGACAAGTGAAAGGAAAATCTGGTCAAAAAAATTAGAGGAAAATTGAGAAAAGGATGTCATAGAAGTTAAGGAAAGACAGAAAGAAGTATTAGTCAATAGTATAAAATATTACAGAAAGGTCAAGAAATAAAGTGTGAATGTACATGGATATATACACATAATATAGAGAAATAGATACTATTAATATAGAGATATGAACATACTGTTATGAACTGAATGTTTGTGCTCCCACAAAAAAAAAAATCATACATTGAAAGCCTACCTCCCATTGTGATGGTATTAGGAAGGAAGGACTCAAAAACACAATTAGGATTAAATGAGATCATGGAGTAGAACCCTCGTGAATCAGACCAGTGTTCGTGTAAGAGTCATAAGACAGTTTACTTCTCTTGGCTTTCTGCTTTATGAGAATTCAGCAAAACAACAATAACAACAACAACAAAAAACAATAAAGTAGGAAGTGGGCCCTCACCAGACACTGAAATAGCCAGCATCTTGATCTTGGACTTCTCAGCCTCCAAAACTCTAACAAATAAATTTCTGTTGTTAATAAGTCATCCAGTCTATGGTATTTTATTATAGGAGCCTGAATGGACTATGACACAGTGACACACAGACACATACATATGTCTATCTTGTTCTTCCATTAGAATGTCATTGGAACTAAATGACCTTCCAGGTTTTGGAATAAACTGAGGAGCTCGGCACAGGAAATTTCATTTGTGAACAAGAGGAAATAAAGATACTGCTTGGGAATCAGCTTTTTGTATTGTTGTCATTAAATCTATATGACGGTAGTGTTTTATGTGGTATAAATATTACATTATATTTAGTAAGAAAAACTGAACTTGATGCCTATAGAAGTACTGAATAAATAACAAAGAAAAAGAGAGGTTATGTAGCACACAGTCATTGTGACCTGCTAATTACCTTATCAATAAAGCAAAATGATTTTGGGTAATAGTTATGTAATAGCAACCATTATTATTTGAATTCTTCAATTTTAGAGCAAACAATTTAAGGGCTAAACTTAAATTTTAAGTGTATTATTCAAATTCAGTAAAATGTTTAATGTATGAGCTAAAATCATCACTAATCAAACAAAAATATCACATCTTACAATTCACACCTCATTGTACTTTTATGTTTTAAACACAAATAAAAACTGCAAGGGGTCACCTAGTGTGACAGAATTGGAGTAACTATAACTCAAGTTCTGTCTTACAATCTCTGGGTAATCTTGAATCTTTAGTTTAAATGTAAAAATTCACAGTATCACAGAGATTGATGACAAGAACCGGTTCTGAGTTTAGCACAAAAGATTCAGAACGATTTTGAACTTATTCTTAAAAGGAACATGTATAGTAGCTGAGTTCCTATATGTTGGGTTGACTGTATAAGAGGTGAATTCTTTAAATTAACTATTATACTATCTTTATTAAAGGGTTAACCATTAAAATATCCTAATTTGAAGGTTGCATGTATAGTTAAAACTCAACTCTAATCACAGCAGTTGCTTAGAATATAGATCAGCAGAAGAAATTTTTTGAGTAGGAGGAATTTCTCATTGACATTGTTTAGAATTGCTGGCACATGGTGATAATAAAAAGCAGATCAACTTCTAGTCTTTTTTATTATTGTTTTTGAATTCTGTAGTGAAAATGCATACCCTTACTGCTTGTCCCTCTGACAGACCACTGAGGCCTACCATGCCCTTGGTAAACTCCTGGGGATAGGGTCTGTCTGGCCCACAGAGTTTAGTACAGCTCCCTGACTGCCGCCACCACCATGCTTCATCCCACCCCAAGTAGGTCCTACTGAGAATCATGTGTGACATGGCTTCACAAAGTGAAATATCCCAATTAAGTACCTATAGAAATCATAGGGTTATTTCCTGATTCCTGTGCCCAGAATGAGTTGGCATTATGCAACTGGGGAAAAAGGGTAAGGAGAGGGATGCAAAAAGGTTATCAGCATGGGGATCATATTTTGAAAAATTCTTATGTTCCCCAAGGGAGAAAGTATAAGAAGACCAAGGTAGAAGTTTCTTTCTTAAGCTTAGGTAATAACCTCAGATAAGGGCAGGGAAAATAAGAGAAGACAGCTAATGGGAAATTTGAAGCCCCAAACAAAACAAAATAAAACAAAAATACAAAAAACAATGGCATTTATGAAAATATGGGAGATGGGCCTTTTGAAAGAGAAGTGTCAACACTGGTGTGTGCTACAGACAACCCTAGGAGAAAGGGGACTAGAAGAGAGCCTCTGTATTTGTCCAGGAGCTCACTGGTGATTTTTGAAAGACCAGTTTTAAAAGAATAACAGAAATAAGAAACTTGCTTCTACATGGAATTAGGAAACGAATTAATAGTACCGAAGTGGATGGCACAGGGTATGAACCATTCTTTAGGGTGTTTAATACAAAAAAGAAACAAATCTATTGGATAGTGCTTAAATATGGCAGTCCACAGGAAGGTTTCTTTTTATTTTAATATGTTGGCTTTGATTTTTTTAAAGGTAAGACAGATGTATGCCTACTAGAAAGAAAGGAGAAGGAGACGTGCAGAAAACACACTAGGAGTAACCTAGTGCTACAACATGACCGCTGGTCAGTGGGTGAGCAAGTCAAAAAAAAAGAAGAACCTAATCACTGAAGTAGCTGTATGGACAAAGTGGGCTCCAAGGGAGACACGGATGGACAAGTAGAGTAAAGTTGGAGGAATCAAATAACTGGAGGCTTGGTGTAGATGGAGAAAAGGTTTAATAGCTATAGATGTTGGAAAGGTAAGGGTAAAAAAAATATTAATTTTAAGATTATGGAGTTGGAGCCAACATTAGCTGATGATCAGGGCAGATGTAATTCCAAGCCCTGAGAATCATCTGCATTTGAAGATTATGATTAGGCAAGTGAATAAACAAGAGCTCTAGAGATTTACTGATGAATCCGAATAACAGATGTAGGTTAAGGTTACATGTGATAACACTCGTCTAGAGTGTGTGGTGAAGTAAGTACTTTTTCAATGAATGCTAGACTATGCATTTTGAATCTGGATATCTTTTTACATTAAATAAGGGATGTATAAGATTCAAGACAGTTTTCATTGAGATTCAGATGGCAAAGTCCTTAACACTTTTTCATTATTATCTCTAGCATAACTACTTCTTTTGCAAGAGATGAGATTTTACAGATGTTTAGGACGAAATAACATCTGAGACTGACCGGAATTTATGAAACTAGTGGAAGGCATTTATCATAATTAGTTTTACCAATAAGTTTTTCCTTATTTTTTCTAATTACAAAAATAAAGCATTCTCAATAAATAAATGTTTTGGGAAAAAAAACTCAGAAATGCATTTAAAAAGAAAACAAGTCTCTTTCTTAACCCCATTTTTCAGAGTCCAACAATACTGATAATCTGTTCTATGTGTATGTGTGTGTCTACATATTTTAAAGTGCTGAGTGTTTTGGGAAATTGTCGCAGTTCACTTAGTAAACATTAGAACTTCTTACAAATATAAAGATCTGAAAAAATATGGGCCCTGTGTTTTTGGTTTGTCAATTTCTGTGATTTAATTTAATTACTTTGCCTAAATACTCAATGTCTATAATTGAAATTAAAATGTTTAGTATCAAGTAATATTGCTTTTGATTCCTAGGAATTAAGACTTTAAATGATATTTAATGTTTAAACTATCAGAAGATGGATAAACTGTTTTAAACCCTTAGAAAACTATTTAAGTTTATGAAATAGATGGCTAGTGACTGGGAAGAATTAGTGTAGATTTAATGCTAAGTTTCTTGTTGTTCATGAGAAGGGAAGGAAGGTATCATTAAAACAAAAGTAAACACATGAGTTCACATGGAAATCAGGAAGATCTCAGAAGGAAACTGGAATAGCTGGGAATTAAAGCCAGAGATTCTCAACTCATCAAAAACCTGGGATTAAACATTAAGCTATATTTTCAGCAATAACGTTTTATTCTTAGATAATGATGTACAGTGGGTAAGTTTGCAATAAAGAAAATTCATAACTTCTCAATTCCTCCCATTTAATAAGGATGAATATCTCACATAAAGCCAAATGGATAAGCAGTACCAGAATTATCTGACTAATTCTGGAAAGGAACATTAGATAGAAAAAATTATACCCAATAGCTCCAAAAATAGAGGAAAAAAGAGAAGATTTTGTCTAAGTGGTTGTCTAAATGGTTATCCAAATCTATCTTATCAGAATTTGAATTCAATATTTATTTTTATTTTTGATCTATTATTCTAAATCTTACATGAAAATAAGGTAAGATGTTTTTTACTTGTCTATTTTGATGAAGTGCTAAAACCTGAGTACATTGGAAAATTTTCTCTAAATAAAAACTTTTAATTCAAATCAGAAGAAGTGAACTGACCCTCATTTTATTTCATGTTAACAGTACTAGCTAGTAAAATTTATAGCTAAAGAAATTGGCTGGTTCCTTCAGGCACATCTCACCATCACTGGAATAAAGCTAGCAGCTGATGTGCTGTTGGGACTGTCTAACTTCAGCTGTTTATTTCACTAGTAATTAGTAGAGATCTTTTATATTCCACTAAAAGGGTCATTCCAAGAAGAAATAGAAAACATCGGACAAAGAAAATATGAGTTGATTGTGTCAGCATCAAGGATTTCTCTGCAGGAGATCTTACTTTCATTATTACAACAACCGATACGTGTTGCTATAGAAACTATACTGTTAACAAGCTAACAGAACAAGGCAGAGGCAGAAAAATGATAAAACTGAAAAGGCTGTAAGGTTTGCTTCTTGTAAATGAGTCTCTTGCTTTAAAATCTTACCTTATCTCTGCTGGTTTTCTCATTAATACTGCATGGATAATGTATGACCAGACATAAGAACAATATAATAAATTCATACAGCCCTCTTCAGCAAGGTCTCAGAGAGCTTTATCATTCAAAATGAAATTAAAAGCAACAGTAAACCAATACCTTTAAAAATTAGTGCTTTAAAGTCCACAGTGATCCAGACGAGTAATGAGGTGTCTCCCAGTCCTCAAGGATAGAAATACTAAATTCATTATCTACCATTGTCAAATGTATTTGCGAAATCCAGCCAATGCAATCAAAAGTAAAATATACCATCTCAATTTAATTAATGATTAGGTATCAAAGAACAATATTACTCAAGGATATTTTTTAAATATATACTTAGATTAAAATGTTATAAAATCAATGTGAAACCACAATCTCAAATAGTGGAAAAGTGTTTGAATTTGACCTTCCCCACCCCTACCTCTTAACATTCAGGTAGACAAAAAAGTAGGGAATTAAATCCAAAATATATGTGAAGGACATTTATATATCAAGTCCTCTGGGGTTGCCAGCTAAAAATCTTTTCCCATTTCTATTCTATAAGTGCCTCCTTTTCAAGCCTAAAAGACTCCCTGCAAAATTCACCACATTCCAAAGGATTTCTGTGCACAAGGATAGGAAAAAAAACACAGCCATGTCTTCCTAACACCGCTCCTCAAAAGGAAAAGAAGTTATACAACCTCCATTCTCCACCAGCACAAGTTCTTCAATGGCCTGTGAATATTGGCCAGGTTGTATTAATGCTTAATGCTCAAATTCTAATGTGTCCCTACCTGGCTGATTTCTGTGTCTTCATAAAATGTCTCCCCATTATTTCTGGAAGTCCCCAAAGAGATATCAGGTGTACTAACCAAAGGTCTCCTCTGCCACAGTCAGTGGGCTGCCTCTGCCCTCTTATTTCCTATTTTACTGGGTCCCCTGCTCTCCTGCTCACAAGCCACAGTGACTCCTTACTGTAGCTCCCATTAATGGATCTCTGCACAGGACTCTGAGTCTATGAATAGGTAGAAGGAATGGCCTGCACCCCAAATCCTAGCCTGCTGTCGTTCATCAACAAATAATTTTTTGGCAATTATGCCCCAGGGTAGTCCTTCTTGTGGCCAGAACTGTTTACAAAAATAAGTTCTCCACTTCCACATGTAGTAACAACATTATTTATACCTGAAACAGCCTCAATCCTGCTTAGAAAATAAATCAGTCCTTGTATATAAATTTTTTAACTTTTAAAAATTTTTATTAAATTTATTGTGATGGCATTGGTTAGTAAAATTATATAGGTTTCAAATGTACATTTCTATAATACATCATCTATATACTGCATTGTGTGCCCACCACCAGGTTCAGTTCTCCTTCTGTCACCATGTTTTTGACCCCCTTTTCGCTCTTGCACACCCCTACTCTTTTACCCTCTGGTAATATAGTATATTTTTATCTGGAGTTTTCTGGAGCCACTGATCTCAAGCACCTTGTTTAGTTGTCGTCACTAGTTTAAGTTTGCAAAACTGAATGTCTCATTCAAAAGCTTCTCCCGGACAAAGCGACTTATGTTCAAGTCTCCATTCCATTACTGGAAAGAGAGAAAAAGAAAGGATTTTAAATAATGTTTTGTTCTACGTCTACCCTTGCCATCAAGGTTTCAGAGATCTGAGGGCTCAATTTCAATCCAGACTCAAAGATAGGAACATTATTTCCTTTCGTACGTTTCTATAAGATGGAAGAACCAAAGCATTTCATGACCTTGATGATAAAAACAGCACTTGGGAAGCATGCCAAGAAAAAAGGAAGGCAGAGGCAGAGGTAGAAAAATTCCAGGAATGGATATTTTTTTTCTGAGTGCATCAACTTTGACAAGAGGGACCTAATATAAATGGTTGTCCCAAGACTGTTGGGGTTTCAGGACAGTTCAATAGTAGTTCTGTTTGCATGAGGGAAGTAGCAGAATGGGCATGCTCTCATGCAGGTTTATAAGAAGAACATGCACATCACACATTGTTCTTCAATAGGGAAATAGATCAGTAAATTATGGTATAGTCATACAATGGAATACTATAGAGGAGATAAAATGATAGCACTTAGATAAACATATAATAAGATGAAAATATCTCAAAAATAAAATTTTGAATGCAAAAATAATGTTTCAAAAGGATTTTATATATATATATATATATATATATATATATATATATATATATGTTTTTTTTTCAAGATATGCCAAAGACATTATATATATTTATGTATACAAACAAACACGGGAAGGATAAATATCAACTTCAGAATGAACTTCACTTCTGGAGAACTACGAAAAGGAATGAGACAGGGCCAAAGTGAATTTCATCTGTGCCATTTCTAACATTAATAAGAACATATCTGCAACTACCATGTCAGAAGAAAATATGGGAACAAAATATTAATCCTTGTCGAAAGCCCACCCAGAGGGGCTCCTTTTTCTAATCTATGAAAAGGTTCTGTATAGGCAACCCTAATCTTCCCACACTAGTTTCTCTCTTCGCTCTTCTCTTTTCAGAAACTCTTGAGAAACAACTCCATTTTTCTCCCCTTAGGCCCCTTGTCTTAACTCACCTCTCCATTTTTCTCTGATTCTTCAGCAGGAAACTCTTAGATCCAGAGACTGGTTGTGCTTCAGAGGGTAAGAGACAGAAAGGGACTGAGCATGGAGTTCAAGAAAGGAAGGTCTGAACTCTGGAATGAAATACATTGTATTCCATTTCTGTTTAAAAGAAGGAACTGTAATCTTGAAGTCTACTTTATAAAATTGTGATAAACACATGACATATAACTTCTCATCCTAACCATTTCTAAGCATGCAATATAATAGTGGTGACTATACACACATTGTGTGTAACAGAGCTCTAGAAACTTTTTATTTTATAGAACTGAAACTCTATACCTATTAAACAAAAACTCCTCTTTTCCTCCACCCCACAGCCCCTGGCAATCACCCTATGACTTTCTGTTCCTGTGAGTTTGACTACTTTAGATAACTCAGATAAGTGGAATCATACAGTATTTGGCTTTTTGTGTCTGACTTATTTCACTTAGCATAACGTCCTCAAAGCTCATCCATGTTGCAGCATATGAGAAAATTTCCTTCTTTTCTAAGGCTGAATAGTATGTCATTATATGCTATATATTCTATTTTCTTCATCCATCTATATGCATTTGTGTTGCCCCCTCCCCTGGCTATTGTGAATAATACTACAATAAACACAGGTGTGCAAGTATCTCTTTAAGTTTTTTTCTTTCAATTATTTTAGATAAATAAATAGAAATGGAATTGGTCATTCTATTTTTAATTTTTTGAAGATTTTCCATACTTCTTCATAGTGGCTGCACCAATCTGCATTCATTCCTAACTGAAAGCCATTTTTTTAAGGTACTAAGAGCGCGTATTATGTGATTTAATGTATCTATCAGGAGGACTCTGGTTGTCAGAGGTGGAAATCCATACATCCTAACGTAAGAAGTAGGGAGGGAGGAAAGGAAAGAAGGAGAGAGTGAGAAAAGAAAAAGGGAAGAAAAGAATCAGCCGACAAAAGCAGAAAGGAAAGAGTGGTAGCCCTATCTCAAGAACACCAGCTCTGCGTTCCTCTTTCGCTCCGTCTGTCTGCTTCGGGTTCCCCTGTGGCACAACCTACCACATGGTAGGACGCACGCCTATGGCAGCCGCCAGGCCCACACCCTCAAAACTCCATAGAGGAAAAGGCTTTGTTCTTTCAACTGCAGTTTGAAAAACTTTAGGGAAGAACTTGCTTTGGCCTAAATGAACTAATCTCAGTTCGCAGGAAATTACAGCTTGTTGACGTTACAGTTTACCTACAGTTTGTATGTAGTCCCCATGACAAATCACAGTTTTAATAAGAATATCAGATAAAAACTGTGGAATAGAAGAAAGAAGGAGTAGATTTTTAAAGATTAGGGCCCAGATTCGCTCATTGAAGAATCCCTGTCAGCCAATAAGCCAGCTCAATTTGGGTCTATTCTACCCAAGTCATTTCCTTTGTAGTACAGGCCATGCTATGTAAAAGAAAAAAAAAAAATTAAACATGGAAGTCCTCAAAAGAAAGTTGTGAGGAGAGCTCACGAGTAATTGCCCTGTCTGACAATGCATTTGTTTTTGGAATCAGGGTGAAAGGTGATGTTTATTTAGAACAGACTTTTAGACCTATTGTTATTAAGGTTGAACACTTCAAACATAAAAACAAAAAAAGGAATTAATGAATTCTCCCCCACGCAAAGTGCAGATTGAAGGCTGTTTTCTATGGAAATGTAATTTTATTTACATGAACACTTTTCCCATTTCTTAGGGATATACTATGCAGTCCTATCCTCCTCATGCTCTGAACACTCCGATCCATGTCTCAGGAGGAATATTCAAAGAGCAGAAATAAGTTGTGGAAATTGGACTGCTCTCCACAAAAGCAGATCTGAGTTTTTCTCATCAAAAGGTTTGAAGAAAGGTTAAGACTTTCTGGAAAATCTCTTGGAGTCATGCTCCTAGGTCCAAGGACACCTGGTAATACCTTCGACACAAGAGGAGACATAAGCTTGCTATTCAGAGTTTCATGGAGCTAAAACTGCAAAATAAATGGAAGTTTATGTTCATTTTCTTTTGGTTGTTCTCAAGTCGTGCTGCATGTAGCTAAAAGAGCATGGGCTAAAGAGCGAACAGCTGCATTCTAGTTCTGGTTTGAACGGGCCACTCTCCCTCTCTCGAAAGTACATTAATCTATAGAAAAGATGGAAAAGCAAAAAGTCCCTTTCAACTTTTTATCTAATAATTCTATACGTATTAGATAGGGGACCAAATTGTATGGTTAGAACCTACACGTAGAGTCAGGGTTCTCATTCCTAAGAAGATGTCAAAGCGGCATTAGATTTCAGTCTTTGTTAAAACTTTATGGGACTCCTAGACAGAGCTGTGCCTCTCCAGGGCTGCGGAGCAGAGCTGAGCAGATACGAAGGTGTTGGATAGGAGAGTCAGCAGGAGCAAGAGGTCTGAAACATTCAATTGCAGCATGCATAAATTTACTGTAGGGTTCAAAGGACACATTTATCAGAAAAGCTTATAAAGTGACTTGGAAAGTCAGAAATGTAGCTTAACTTATCGATGGGATCTTTTCAGTGGCCTCACTTTTATGGGGCTTCATTTGCTCACTGTTTAATTATGATTGAATTTTTTTCTTTGCATTGGCTGTCTCCTCACCCTCACCCTCATCACCTTCACCCACAGCAATAGTTCCATTTTGCTTTCTAAAAGCCAAAAGTATAGTATAAGAAAAATTATTTGACCAAATTGAATCCATATAATGAACCAAATATGATTTAGAAGTAAAAAACACAACAAAACAATGAAGTTATTGATTCATTCATTCATTCAACAAATGTTTATCTGTCACTCTTCTCACAATGGGGACACACTGAGAGCAATAGAGTCCCTCTCACCATGGAGATTTACATCCTAGTGAGGTGAAGTAAACAACAAAGAGGAAACAAGTAAATAGATAATAATTATATAACATATAATACAGTAAGTATTATGGAGAAATAAGGGCAAGGGGAATTGGGGGGGTGAGGTTTGCAGTTTTGAAAGGAGTACAGAACTGAGTGTACTGTGAAGTTAATGCCCCGTTTCCCATATAGACTTCTGTATAATTTGCAAATGCATAATGTAACTGAAACCAGTCATGCTGCTGCGTTTCCCACTCCAACTTCCCTTTGATCACACTTTGCCTTGGGTTGGATGGTATTGGGTAGGTCTTGGGCATGTTTAAAACCCAACTAAGAGAAGCTGAGCTAGAAATACATTTGATTTGGGTCTAGTAAGATAATAGTTACATAGTTCACTGTCATTCTTTCTTATAGTATCACTAAAAAGCACCAAAGCTAGGATTTAAATCAAGGATTTGTAATCCCAATTTCAACACAATGCTTTCATTTTCATATGTTTAACTTTCCATTAAGAAGTCTTCTATGTCTTCATTTAAGGGATCATAACTTAAAATATTCCTCACCTACAGACCAGCATTTCATCATTGTCCCACCTGCCTCCAATATACCTTGCTAGTTTTACCTCCTGCAGCAGGTCTACCTGCACACTACACTTCCCCAGTCTGGATTCCATGCCTTCACTGGATCCTGCCTCTGTCCATGACCTTCTCTCCACCTGACATAGGCTTGCCATTCTTAATTACTTGATAATTGGAAACAAAGAAAAAAAACTGATAAAAACAAAGATAAATATACATATAATGCACCACTACAATAAGGACCTCAATGACAAGTTAATTAGTGTCTCAGACTATTTAAGATTAGTCAACAGGATAAAGAAGTTGTGGTACATATACACAATGGAATATTACTCAGCTGTAAGAAAAGATGAAATATTGCCATTTACAACAAAATGGATGGACCTGGAGATCATCATGCTAAGCAAAATAAGCCAGACAGAGAAAAACAAAAACTGTATGACTTCACTCATATGTGGAATATAAAACTGAAAGCAACAAAGAAAAAACAAACAAACAAAAAACCCATGGACACAATCAATAGTTTAATGTTCATTTGGGGACAAGTGGAGAGGGGATAGGAGAAGGGGAGGGGGTGGGAGAGGAGGTGGGGAATCTAAATATATGGTGATGGAAAGAGAACTCATACTGGATGGTGAACTTATTATACATCAAGTTGACAATGCACTGTAGAATTGTACACCTGGAACCTATGTAATTCTTGCTAAGTAAGGTCACCCCAGTAAGTCTAACAATAAAAAAAAAGAAAAGACTTTAAGATTGAAAACAAAAGATTAGTCAGCCCAATAAATTTAATATTAAAAAAGTTTGGTCAATGGATAAGACAATTTTATAATTCCTAACATCTTAAAGTTCATACATCAAAAAACTTGATAGAGGTTTTCCCAAATTTAACAATTCTAAAAATATACATGACATTACCAATCACATTTAGAAGCTGAAATTGTTCTAAACTATCAATGATAAAAAGTTTTTATAAACCATGCTACAAGAAACCCTGGAAATCTTTCTATTCTCTTTATTAAAAATATTATAAAATTGTCTTCACATATAGAGGGGGTCAAAGAATACACAGTCAAAAAATCGGGGGTAAAGGATTAAAGAGGTGTATCTAGTTATTAGATAATAAACTGATGTTATTTTTTGGGATTTTGTGATATTTTGTGATAGTGGTTATAAACTTCTTAATTGTGTAATGTGTAGTTTTTCGTTGTATGATAAATCAACACTCACTTTATATGTAAATATTCAATTAAACATTTACAAGTTTCTTTCTGTTCTTTAAAGGGGCCTCTCAAATTGTGTAAGTTTCAGATGCTGCAAAACCTGGATCCTTTCCCATATGTCAGGGAAGACCTCACTAATGGGGCAAAATTTAAGCAGAGACCTGACTAAAGCATAAAGCCCTGCAAAAACCTAGGAAACGAGTTTTCTAGACAAAGAGAACAGAAAGGGCAAAAGTTTCTTGGAAGGAATATGTTGGGCAGTCATGTTTCCTAGTGTGTCCTATGAGAATAGATCTTTAAATTACCTTAGAAGACATTCCAGCTGCATTACATTGCCTGGTGGGCTTGGCACTATACCTGTCACCTGTACTGTGCAAATCAAAGCTGTAGCAAACAGCACTACATGCGACTTCAGGGGTTCTTACTAGTAGAAGCCTGATATTATTTGGGACTTCAATATGCCTAGGGGAAAAATCTATTTTTTTCCAGCCTCCTTCACAGTAGGTTATATGGCAAAGTTCCTGTCAATGAGATCTAAGTGGAAGTCCCTGGGTGGAGCTGCTGGGACACCCTTTAAAGGACTGACTCAGTTGGAAAACTTCTTTTCTTAGTGTCAATAATTTTGTCTGAAACTCAACTGCAAGGCAGGTGCACTGGCAGCCATCCTGAGCATATGCGAGCAGGGTTCATCCCCTCCAATGATGCCAGAGCAGAAAGCTAGCAGGATCCTGGATCTTTGGTGACAACATGGAGCTACCATACTAGCCCTGAACTTCAAATCTCAGAAATTCTTTTACGTGACAGAAAAACAAACCCTTTCTTTAAGCGACTGTTTTGTTTAGATCCCTGTTATAAATTCCTGAATGCAATTCCTTATTGAAATGCTAGGTAACAACAATAAAAATGTTGTGTGTGTGTGTGTGTGTGTATATATACACACACACACACACATATATATCATATATATTAAATATACATGCACTGCAAAGTCGGAGTTTCAAGTCATATATTGTTGTAAATTAAAAATATTTTCTTCCACAACTACTTGTTTAGAATAGTCCACATAGAATCTACATATGACTGTTTTGAACATTTTAATTACCATTTAATGCAGGCAGTGAAGATGTTTCCATTAAAGTTTTGCTGAACAGAAAAATGTCAATACTTAAGAAAAAAAATCAGACTTCTTTTTCAAAGAACACAAAAGTATTAATCACATATATCACCTCAGACAACCACATTATCTGAAAGGAAGTGGCCTGCATTTTATTCACTTAGTTGTTAATAAATAGTTCTTTCTATTGTAATTTAATTATTAAGTATCTAGCTATAAAAGAATGTTCTTTTACTCATATGCAGAACTAACATTAAGTACATTTTTATTGAACAGCCTTAAATAAAGAACACGGAGAGAGAGAACAAATCCTGTGAACGCCTAGGTATTTCTGACTGATGACATCAAGTAAAGATGAAGAACAGGTCTCATACACCCAGAAGAGCACAAGACAGTAACCAAAATCAGATTGTTTTAATCCACCACTGATTAGTAACATAACAGTGAAGACAATCAGTGGACTCAGTGGCATGTCTGATACCTTCTAAATTACCACAAAGTGAAACACCCGTGAGACACTGTATGGTAGAAAGTGTCTCCCTAGTTTACATTTTAAGGTGAATAAATACCGTTTATTGTCAGTGCTAAGGAGCCTTTGGCTGCCTTTGAGGTACCCCTCTCTTGGCTGAGGAGTGCCTTCTGCAGGAGCACCCCCAGACTGCTGTGGCCTCTCACATATGGTGTTCTGAAACTGTTAAGGAAAATGAGAAGCACTGCGAAAGTACATTTTTGGCTCAGTATAAACCATTCATTGATTTGTGGGCCGCAAGTCCTCCAGGGGATGTTACAAATTCATATGATAGCTAGACTTTTACATTTGGATCTCTTCTTTAGCTGATAGATGTGTAAATTTTCATGTTAGCCTGGCTACCCCCTATTGGCTACACATCTGAGGAGGTTCAAGTGCATGAGTTATTTCTTCCAAAGTCAATTGTAATTTACACTCACTAAATTGCCTCCAGACCCACCTTTTAAAGATAGTAGATTCAAAATTGCATTCGTTTTGGCTTGCGCTGCCCATTTGTGTTTAAACCACCGCCCTACGTTGGAGAGCCGCCATCGCTAATAGAAAGGCGTTATGTAGCTGAAGATCCACATTTTCCACAGGAGAGTAGAATGCTGGCGAGTCACGCGGCCAGTGTGCAAGTAGTTCTCAGCCCCGTGAGACTCGACTTTACAGTGAGTGAGTGGGCAGCCTGGGGGGGGGGGTGAGGGGCTTGCATAGGAGGTCAGTTCTTCAGTCCAGAAAATTAACAGCCCCAGTTTCACACCAGAAACAATGTACCTTTGGCCTGCACATAGTCTTAAAATGGAGTATTCTTTCTTTTCTCCCCTTTCCCATTGTTTAGTGTGGTTTCTCTGTGCAAAGCATCCTTGAACTTTATTTCACTGCTTAGTTTAATTCATTTTACTGACTGGCTTTTAAAATGAGCATCATTAATGGTTCCTCTTGTCTTCCCAGCCACAACCAAAAATTAACCAAGCAGCACATCTTCTTTCCCTCAAAAGCCCAAATGCCAAACTGCCACTGTGAGAAACATTTGTAACGTTCAGTTTCTCTCACGAAGTGTGGTTTTAGTGGAATCATAAGGAGAAGTTAGAGGGCTTGTTAGAAAGGACTGTTTATTTCAGACCAAAAAAAATAAAATTATGAAAACAGCCACGGATTAATAAACCATGAGTCTAAAACAACGGCATTAAACTCAGATGTAAGCCCGGGTGTACTTGAGATTAATTCATTCCGTGGCATTGACCTCCAGGCCGACATACCACTAAAATGTGATGTCTGTGTAAAGATTGTTTTTCAAAAGTTCTGAATCTGTCGATGGGTTTTAAGTAGGCTTTCTCATTTTAAAACCAGCTCTTGCTGACTGAGCTCCAAATGCACATTTGGGATGCCGAGCAGAGTAAATGAGATAAACAATGAGTTTCATCAAACCAAACACCTGATGACTCTCTCCACCAGCCTTCCCTTTTCTCTCCCAGCCGAGTCTCTATTATGAGTCTTCTTTAACCCAATTAGGTGCCATCAATTTTCTACTCAAGCTCCCCATAACCTCTTTTTCTGCCCCAATCAATTTTTAAATCACAACTAGAATTCTCCCTGTGTGTTCATCAGTCAAAGCTCAGTGCAAAAATTCATGGGGCCCATTTACAGCATCAAATCAGTACAGCTGTCTTTCAACTTAGGATATGTTTCCTAAATGTACTTATATTTTTAACTGGTGTCACTGGCAGTGCAAGTTGATGCTCTGGATCTGTGAGGCCTTCCTGCTCTGAGGGACCCAAGTCTAAATTTTTGGCAATGCCACAAGGTTAAAATTTTATTCCCAACATAAAGAAGACGGCGTCTACCACTTAACCATGCTGATATGTGCTCCTGGGAGGTCCAATAGTCTTAAACAAAAAGAAGTAGAAACATCTGGAATCTCATGGTCAGCTTGTTTGTTATGTTCAACAGCAGGGGGGTGTGGAGTCCACATCCAACCCCACTGTTAAGGGAGTGAGCAGTCACCAATCACTCCTCAATATGGGATGAGGGGGAAGGGAGACTTTCCATACGATATCTAAGGCATCATATGAATAAAGAAAAATATTATAGCCGAAGTTATCCTGTTATTTTGGTGAAATTCAAACATTAAAACTCCACTCTTATTTGGAAATAAAATTAAAAATTATTTCCTTCTAAGATTTCATTTTAAATTTAAATTTATATTCAATTTTCTTAAGATAATCTTCATTTAAGATACCTAGTCATAGACACATAGCCATTGTACGTTATTGATACACGGATCCTATGCTGAAGGGTCACTTAGGGTTGTATTGTGTGTGGAAGCACGTTGGATAATTTGAAGTGCATTACAAACATAATCATGTATTTTATTATAATTAAGAAAGTTGACAGTGTTACAATATAAAATTTAATTTTTATTCTCCACTAACATATTACTGATCTTACCTGGATAAATAATTAGATAGTTCTATTAATTCATTTAAATAGCTCGAATGATTGAGAAGCTGTTGTATAGTCTATCATTTTTCTTACTTTTTTTTTTTGGCATGTCTATTGGGGTAAATAGAAATGGGATAATTTGGGAGAATGATGTGGGAAGACATCTGGGGAGTTGTTTACCTTTCACCCCAAATTACCCAGCTCTGTCCTTTGTCAATTAATTATTCAAAGTCTATCGCGCTTGGCATAAAGACGCAGATTAAATTCTTCTGAATCTGAACAATAACACCGAGCCTCGAAGGAGGAGAAAAATGGCTATAATGCATAAGAATGTCAATATTGACCATGAAGAGCCAAGGTAAACACCGAAATCATTGCAACCACAGCAAACTGGAGAAACTGCCATTGGGTTGTGATAAGGCAAGCCCAGAAGAAAGACAAATAGAAATATTCTTTTTTTTTTCTTCTGGACTTGCTCCACTTGATACCAAAATATACTATAACCTTACAGTAATAAGGATAGTGTAATACAGAAAAGGCAAATTTATCAGTAGAACAGTCTAGGAAAAGAGAGTCTAGGAATTGAGAGTCTAGGAAAAGACCCATAAATATATGTGAACTTATAGATATAAAAGCAGCATTTTAAAGTGTGGGAATGATGTATTTAATTGAGTTAAAATGATGGTGTTTATTATGAATAAATAGATAAATTTAGATCCCTACCTCAAAAGATACACAACATAAATTCCAGTTAAATGAAATTGCCAGACAAAAATAAATCTGAGAATGTTCTAAAAGATAAAACTGCAAAAACATTTTTGGGGTAAGAAAGACCTGAATCCTGAAAGTGATGGGGAAAAGACTGACAGATTTAATAATATAAATATTTTAAGATGTATGGTGAAAGGTATAAACAAGTTAAAAGGCAGATGACAAATTAAAAATGTTTTTTCAATCCATTTAAGATGACAAATTAAAAATGTTTTTTCAATCCATTTAAGCAGCAAAGGGATACTATCTAATACGTAATGACTCAAGAAAAAAAAATAAGCCAGAGAAAAAAAGGAGAAATGGGTCAAATCAGCGATTTATAGAAAAAATATATACGTAACTACTAACTGTGTATAAAACCACTCAATTTAACTACCAACCAGGGAATGCTAAGCAAAGAGAAAACGCACTTTTCCAGTACAATTGGCGGAGGGAAACATCTAGTGCTTGCAAGGTCGCGTTGGAGGTCAGGCAGTGTTAGAAGCAGTGGAAATGGGAATAAACTTTTTAGAGGGCATATTTTAAAATGTTAAATGTAGGTATCTTTGAAGAATTCTAATCTATTTTTGCAAATAGTAACATGAATGCCCACATTCCTACATACAAAACTCATTGCATTATGATTCGTAGGAGGAAAAAAATTTGAAATACCATAACTGTTCATCAATAAACCACAGCACACAAAAATAAGCATTTATTATGAAGAAAAACTGATGCACAAGCTATACTAAGTGATATACCTATATATCAATGTATAAAATACACATAATTGTTACTAATACATACACACATTCATATATATATTTAAATATGTATATTTGAATAGTCAAAGAGAAACATCAAGAAGGCATATCAGTTTATTTCCAGAGATTATCCCAAGGGATGCGAGTCAGGGTGACAGGCAGATATTCTCTTTTTCTTTTACACAGTCCTGTTTTGTTTGATTTTGCTATTATAAGCATATATGACTTTTCATAATAAGAAACACCAATAAAAATGTTTTAAAGTTTTTAATGCTAAGGTATGACATTTTTCAGACATAAAGATGCATTCTCACAGACATTCGTTTAATCAACAAATTGTTTTGAAGCATTTGGGGTGTAGCAGGGTGCAAAATAGACACAAATGCCTGCCCTCATGGAGTTTACAATCTAGTATAAAAGCAAAAAAGAAAATATAAACACAATGACAAAAGTAAATATAAATATATAAGAAAGTAATAAGTTCTATGGAAAACAAAAAAACAAAAACAAAGAGATCCAGAATGCAGGACTTGGTGGAATGGTAAGAGTGGAGTCATTGAGGAGATATCTGAGCAAAGACCTGAAGGAGTTACAAGAGCTAGCTTTATGGATGTCTGAGAAAAGACACTACCAGGTAAGAAAAAGCAGAAAGGACAAAGGCCACAGTGATGTCTGAGAAAAGACACTACCAGGTAAGAAAAAGCAGAAAGGACAAAGGCCACAGTGATGTCTGAGAAAAGACACTACCAGGTAAAAAAAAGCAGAAAGGACAAAGGCCACAGTGAGAGTGCTCCTCATGTCCTTTGGAGGAATCATAAGGAGGCAAAAACATGGGAGCAAGGAGATGAGGAGCAGATGGGGGTCAACAGATAAGAGGTCACCCTTGGGGCTAGGTCAGAGAGAGATGTAAGGCCTTTCTAAGTACGTGTTATATTCCTAGAGTATGTCACAATACAGACTTTCTATCTTATATCTGATCTAGCACTTAGCACAATGATTCACCCCAACTGTTCTCATCCCTCTTATATAATTTGGAAGTTTCTTTTCCTGAAAAAATTTCTTTATGTTTTCTGGAAAGTTTTCTAAGGATTTATTTCTACTTTGAATAGTCTCCTTTGAGAGGTTAAAGCATCAGAACTTGGACTATTTGCAAGAAAGCTCTTAGCAATCTTACATGTGATCCATTGCAAAGACAAAGCCTGCCACGAACTGCAGTGTCTCCTCAGAGCAGACAAAGGAGATCATCACCCATGGGTCTACCAGTCACCCTGACACACAAATTTGTGTGACTCCAATATAATGAATTTGAAACGAGCGTTTAAAATGATTGCCATTCAAGGCCCTTGCCCGGTGAAGGGACCAAATAGAGACAGATGTATTCACTCCACCCACTTACCAGACTGCAAACGTTAGCCCTTAAGCAAAAGAGATTTAGGCTTCCAGAAGAAATTGTTCATTTGGGTCAAATTTGTCAAATTTTCTCTTTTTGTAAATTTTTTTTCTGGTTTTATTGAGGTAAAATTGATATATAACATTACATTAGATGAAGATGTACAACATGATTTGATATATGTATGTTTGTGAAATGATTACCACAATTAGTCTAGTTAACAACTGCCTCACACAAGTTACAAATTTTTTCCTCATGATGAGAACTTTTAAGATCTACACTTTTAGTAATGTTCAAGTATGCAACACAGTATTTTCTAGAGCATGATTCTGAGATTCTGAAGCCCTCCTTATCTTTGTTTGGGTGCTGATGTGTGTGTGTGGGTATGAGGGTGTACATACACACATTTATTCATTTTCTGTAATAAAAAAAAAGGAGACAGAAAAACAGGAAACTGGGTGCTGGTCCTGGCCTTGTCTCTAATTTCTGATCTTACCTCTGAATCTGTTTCTAGTAACAGGACAGTATCCTGCCTATACTATAGGCTTGATATAAAGATTAGTGAGGTTAATATAGGAAAGCTCTATCAGAACTATAATAAGACCTCGACTATTCTGATGATCAATTTAATTTTTTACCATACTATATCATAAATGGGCTATTCAGAGTCTATGGAGGCAGCCAGTAGCCAATCTACCTCATTTTTTGTTTTCATTTTAAAAATTTCTTTTAATTTTCTCTATATTTAATCATTTTTTATATTTCCTTTTAACTTGGGTTTGTTATAAGACCTTAAATAAAAGTACATTACACAATTATGTAATCTAAGTACCTGAAGCTTTTATACATTTATTTTAAGTGTATACAACAGAACTTTGAAAAAAATGTTTTTTTAAAATGAAAGGATTTGATGCACATAGGGTGACCAACTTATTTTGGTTCACCCAGGACTTTTCTGGTTTTAAACCAGAGAGTCCTGAATCCTAGGAAGCCCACCAGTCCCAAGGAAACTGGAATGGTTGGTCACCCTTGATGCAGAAACTATTAAAATCTCAGAGAGAGAGAGAGAGATGTAGCTGAGTTTGTGTCATTTTGGAGAGTAATAGTACTGATTTCTCTCAAAGTTTTAGAGAGAATTTGTCTGTTTAAAAAACTTCTGGAATGGCACAGATAATAGAATAAAAACCCTGCTCATTTCTTAGAATACTGTAATTTTTTTGTCATAGAGAAAGGAAGTGTTCAAAGACTGATGGGGACATGTCAAAAATTTATAGAAGCAGCTCAAATGGACTTCTACTCGCCAAATTTGGGACAATTTGAGCATCACAAATAATAATGATGTTAATTAATTATGACACATTGTGTTTTTTAAATCCATGGTGGGCGGAACAGAGTGGCCAACGGACGGCCGAGCAACATGCCCAAGTTTTATTGTGACTACTGCGATACATACCTCACCCATGACTCTCCATCTGTGAGAAAGACACACTGCAGTGGTAGGAAACACAAAGAGAATGTGAAAGACTACTATCAGAAATGGATGGAAGAGCAGGCTCAGAGCCTGATTGACAAAACAACCGCAGCATTTCAACAAGGAAAGATACCTCCCACTCCATTCTCTGCTCCTCCTCCTGCAGGGGCAATAATCCCACCTCCCCCCAGTCTTCCGGGTCCTCCTCGCCCAGGTATGATGCCAGCACCCCACATGGGGGGCCCTCCCATGATGCCAATGATGGGCCCTCCTCCTCCTGGGATGATGCCTGTGGGACCTGCTCCTGGAATGAGACCGCCTATGGGCGGCCACAGGCCAATGATGCCAGGTCCCCCAATGATGAGACCTCCTGCCCGTCCCATGATGGTACCCACTCGGCCAGGAATGACTTGACCAGACAGATAAGGAAAGAGGGGAATCTCTTTCTTTCAGTTTTGTATTACTTGTTCTGCTTCACCAGGAAAGCATGATGCTGTGACTCTGGGTGTTTTCTAACGGCAAGGAAGACTCGTTTCCCCTTCCTATCAAGGAGAGACGAGTTGTGGAATGGAGTAATGGGACAAAAGAAAAGCAATTTTCATTTGTATTGTGGAATGTGAAAATAAAATTGTCAGCTCTTTCAGTTAAAAAAAAAATAAAAATAAATAAATCCATGGTGTATAAAGACAATAACGATTTTAAAAAGTGACAGGGAGGTATGTGAGGAAAAGCAGAAGAATGCCAGCTAATAAATCAGAAGGATAATAGAAATTTTCAAATCACCAATTTATAACAACTCATGTAATAAATGATCAGGAAGAATTACTACTGGATGCTAAAACAATTAGGTGTAAGTTTGCTGGGAAACTCACTTTACACAGTTATCATTATCACCCCATGTTTACTTCCTAAATACAGAAAGAAAACTCACCTTTGCAATGTAGACACGCACCCCCTTACCCACGTGATCCAACAGGCCTACTACCAATCACACAGACTGGCGTTTGTGCTTCCTAAGAAAGTACACGTACTATATAGGCAGTATTTTTGCCAAAAATGTTTAATCTGAATCTAATCATGAAGAAATAATTAGATAAATGCAAATTGTGAAAATTCTATTCAACAACTGGCCTGGTTTCTTCAATAATGTCCTGGAAGACATTAAACAAAGAGAAGGAAAGGCAGAGCAGGGCAGGGCAGGGCAGGGCAGGGAAGGGAAGGGAAGGGAAGGATGGTAGTATGGAATCTCCAAGAATAGTTGCCCATTAACTCCCCCTCTCTGTACATGCCTGCTGTTTCTTCCATCAAGAGCCAGCATCTACTTGTATGTCCTCTGCTTGAATCTGGACTGGCTTTTTGACCATCTATAATGTGTAAAAGGCAATGGACATCATGCTAGTTTCAGAGGCCTGGCAGCTTGTGCTTTCTCTCTCTTGACCCCTACCTGCCCTGTTATAAGAGAGCCCAGGCTATCCTGATGCAGCAGAGCCCACATATAGAGGACACAGGATGAGACATCACGTGGAGAGAGAAAACACAGGGAATGAATCGAAGTACCTGGCTGACAATGCCAGAATCCCAAACGTGTGAGCGGGCGTCTTAGACCCTCCAGTCTAGCCTAACCCACCTGCCAGCTTATCGTTCAACGAGTCACCCCACTGGCACCACAGGGGAAAGAACTGCCCTGTCAGCCCATAGAAATGGGGGAAGTAAATAAATAAATACATAGTTATAATTATAAGCCACTGCATTTCTGGTTGATTTGTTACACATTAATAGGTAACTGACACAAAAACTGAATACAACAATTGATTAATTTAGGCAAAGGGTTATATAGGTGTTTATTGTACTATTCTTTCAACTTCCCTGTAGCTTTGAGTCTTTTCAAAATAAAAGCTTAAAAATGAGAAATAACAGAGATTAATAATAAATCATGTACTTTTAAATAAATGTTTTCATTTTAAAATTTAGAATAAGCCCTTAATCTAAATGAGTCTTGAAGACAGAATTTTAAATGTCCTGGATATACAGGAATACTAGTTTGGAACAAATGGAGTGTAGCTCAGCAGCAGGCAATTAAGATACAACAGCTATCCAGGAGGGTAGGAGCGCTGTGCTGCAAATAAGCTGTGGGACTTGAAGCCGGTTATTCTTCCTCGCTGGGCTTCTTGCTTATAAAATAAAGGCTAATTGATGTCTACAGTTGCTTTTAGTTTTAGGGATCTCCTAATTGGTATAGTGTGATTTACTTAAGCATATACCACAAAAGAGATAAAACTACAAAAGGAACTGCAAAAAATCAAGAGCCATCTACAAAATAATAAAGAAGAGATAATCATCTAGAACACAATTTTCCTGAACAGGAGTTTCCTCGGAAGAATGTCACACAGAGGCAGTTGGTTAACTTGTGCTGATGGGAGCCATCAGGGCAAATGTGAGCGCAGGGCTTGAGTCAGTGTGGGGGTTGGGAAATGAATCTGAGCACACCCAGAGAGGAGCCTCGAGGAGATCCAGCTCTCATATCCACGGCCAGCCAGATTCTCACAGGTGAACTTTACCCAAAAGCTCACTGACAAAATGTCTGTGAGTTAAAGTTTATTCAAAATAATTCCATAACGATTTCTGTAGAAAGCAAATAACGACCCAGGATATATCATCCACATTCTTTATATCAATGCAATGTTTCATATGGCAGCTTTACTTTAAAGGAAATAAAGCATGAATCCTGGTATTTACAGAGTTCCACTAAACCATCAGGCACTCTCCCATGTTATTTATTTCATCTTCACAGAATTGAGGGGTGGGAAAATGAGGAAAGACTTGATAGTTATCGAAACTAATTATATCAGAGGCTTTACACTACTACCAAGGAAAACTGGTTAAAACAAAACAAAACAAAACAAAACAAATACAAGAACAGCAGCAACAACAACAATAAAACAGGCTTTAGTTGTGACTCAAGAGGGATTGGTTATGTCATATATAAAAGAGAATTTCTGTGGGCATCACTACATACTAGAACGTGCTTCTATAGAGGTTGCAGGATTCCTCCTTGAGGTTTTTGCAGGCAGGTGAGCAAAGGTCAAGTGGCAGTATAAGGGGCAGAGGGGAGGAGAAAAGAGTCCTGGCCTGGGTCCTTTCGGTGACTCTGTCACCTATTAGGTGGAACCCTGAGCATGTGGGTGGTCTTACTCAGCCTGTTTCCTCCTTCCTGCAGGATGGAGTTAAGCCCTGTGGTCTTAATCTCCCCTCCAGTTCTAGTTGATTCCAGCATCTCTTAGTCCACATCTATCCATTTACAAGCCATTGGAAGTTCATTTTCGCTTTCAGAATTTTTTATAACATTTAGGTTTTACAAGTATAAATAGCTAAAATATAGTCAACATTGACAATTTTTTTTTCTTAAAATTCCAGTCCCAAAGAAAGGAAAGGCCTATAAGTAGGAAAGAGTGGTTTTGAGGAATCCACTAAGGCATAGAAATTGAGACCTGAGTACCCACTCAAACATTCATTCTACATGTTTACCTCTCTCTCTCCAGAGACCCTTTCCCAGTGATAATAAAGTATAAATTCTTAAGGACAAAAAGAACTAAAGAGGAGACTTCTGTACACAGAAACTTCAATGCATATTTGCAGGATGAAAAGCAGAGCAGGGGATATCAAATAGAAGGAAGCCTGCAAACACCGGGAGGCTCAGGGATTGGAGGTAGGACGGGAGACATCAGCTGAAAGCCTGCTTGTGTACACAGAGCGGCTGGGCCTCAGGTGTCCCCTCAGGCCCCACACAGCTTCTGCCAAACAGGGGAATCAACTGAGAAAGAGAATGACATGGGGTCCAAGCGACAGGGGCTCTGACAAGTACCCCGACGGACTGTTCCGGGAAGAAAGCTGTAGAGTTGAGGGTAACCACACAGATTAGAGCCAAGAGGAAGGAATGCCCAGGAAAAAGGTTGCTAGAAAACACAGGAGAAAACCCAACCCGATATACTTGACATTGGAGAGAAATAGTCCCTTATTGTTGTACCCCAGATCTCAAGGAATATACGAAAAAAATGAAAAGAATAAGCAAAGAGGATACAAGGAAAAATAAATGAAGACTACATGACTGTTCATGGCAGCATTGTGCATAATAACAAAAAAGTGGAAACAACCCAAATCCAGCTGATGACTGGATAGCTATATATATCCATACAATGGAATATTATTTGGCAATTTGAGGAATGAAATACTGATACATGCTACAAATTGGAGCTTGAGAGCGTCATACTAAGTGAAAGCATACAAATACAAAACCATATTGTATGATTTCATTTACATGAAATGTCCAGAACAGGCAAATCTATAGAGGCAGAATACAGATTAGTGTTTGCTCTAGCTGGAGGAGGTGGGAGGGGAGAATGAGGGGTGATCGTTAAAGATTGATTCTACATTTCTTTACAGAAATATTGAAAATATTCTAAAATCAGATGAGGATGATCATTGCAAAATTCCATAATATACTGAAAATCATTAAATTGTACACTTTGTGAACATGTTATGCCTCAATAAGTCTATTAAAAACAAATAAATAAATGGGAAAATGAGGCAAATCTTGACTCCAAGTTAAAAAAAAAAGGTGTTCAAGAAAGCAAAGACAATTGTACCACACAATACGGATGAATTTGCATAGTTATAATATATCATTGATTTAACAAAAATGTCAATATGCTAGTAGAATGCAGCGTTGGGTTGGGGAATATAATTGTAGGAGAGGTATAAGATAGTTCCTCATCTTCCATAACAAAAAATTAATAATAGATTGTGCCCCAAACTCACAAATCAAGAAATGTTAGAGAATCAAGCGTATTACATAAAACCTGAGGGTGACTATGCTCTAGAAGCTCTAAGAGTAGCAGTGGTTGCTTCAGCAAAGCAGGAATTGAGGAGGGACACAGTGGGGGCTGCAACTATTAGTAGGAGCTTTTTAGTGCTATCTCCTGGTCTTTTTTTTAAACCCTGTGCTTTTATTACTTTAACAAAAAACAAAGATTAAGTATGAGACAAGTTCATTTTTACTGCCAGCTCAGCCTGTGAAGAGTCATTCTGACTCGAGCCTCCGCCTGGGAGCAAAGCAAGCACCCTTGCTCCACATTGGCCCAAGGTTCTGAGCAAGCAGGTAGGTGTCTCAGTGGTGACTCCAAAATTGACTCATCCCAGTGGGGCAAGTTCTGAACCAGTACTATTTGCTAAATCTGCCTTGAGTGGGAAATTGAGGAGGATCTGATCTCTTTTGGGTTTTTTTGGGGGGAGGTGGGGGGTTTGAAAAGAAATGTCACCATAATACAAAATCATACAGGTACTACCAAAAAAGAGATTAAAATGTGTCAAAAACTGTTTTGTCCTTTTCACCAGGTATCCTCAGGATAATGTGGCTGATGGATCGTACTTGGTCCTACTGTTTTTTTCAGATGAGAAAACTGAGACCTTGGAAAGTTGAACAGTAATATAGAGGTCATAAAATAAAACAGAGGCAGAATTCAGAGAAACATCTCTAAAGACTTAAAATACTGTCACCTGAGCACAACTACTGTCCCTGAGCTCCTAGGCTTGGATACCATAAAATGTACACTGTGAGCTCCCAGGCTGAAAAGTGTCTGATACCAAGCATATTTCACTCACTTCCTGCTTTTCCCAAAATATGTAGTGGATTGCTTTCTAGAGCCTCTCCAAATCTGAAATAAAATATCTAAATAAAATTGAGCCAGTCCTAAATCTTTTTATGTCTCATCTCCTCACTTCTTTATCCTTTCTCCTAATTATTTTTCAACCACCATGTCATGTAAAACTACATTTGTGTAAATTAGATAATATGTGGAGAATTTGACACCAAAAAGGGTTATTAAGTAATACTTTCTAAGCAATGCTTGAGCTTAGAAAAATTCACATCTGATCAATTTCTTTAGTTCCAAGATCCTGCCTGATACATTACTAAATCAATTTCACAATTACATACTTTTAAAAATTGCTATATAGATTATTATCCATAGAATGTTATTTATTGAGTCGCATAGGAATATTGGATATATAGACATGAATGTGGATATGGCTGTGGATTAATCAACCAGGTAGAGAAGGATATAGGTACAGATACAAATATAGATATCACATCTTTTCTCGTATGATCCCCATTTAACAGAGGAAGAACCAGGCACAGGCAGGAGACGGACAAACACACATTGACTCCCACTGAGGCACCTCCAATTAGTTTCCTCAGTCCACTCCACACAGCCTGGATTTGCATGATTTTATTTCAGGCAGCCTTCAGAATGATACAAAAAATGCTGCACAGAACAAGTGTTTTGAAATGTCTTTGATCAGCAATACATGTACACTTACACTAACAGCAACAACTCAATTTTAGATCATAACTCTGCGAGCATCTGCAGCAATAACTACCTTTTCTATGTTGACAGGTGGTTGATTAAGGAGGAGGAATGTATCTTTAAGTTTGCTATTATGAAAAAAATATATACCACCCTCTCCAATGGTTGGGCACCTCGTGATTCCTCGTGGTCCTTTTCCTTCTGAGCAGTTCAATTAGCGGAAATCTCTCTCTGATGGACTGAAGCAGCTTGAGTGAACGCCCGAGCGCTCAGCCAATTAGGCTCATTTGAAGTTGCAGAATTGCCTTCTTTGGTGTTAAAACCCCATGTCAAACACTGGGTCTAAGATCATTTGTGCTTCAAAATGAGATTGACAGAGCAGCTGCAACAGGGGGCATGCCTGCTGGACGACTTAATTGTGGAGCCTGAAGGGCCATCATGAACCGGCGTGCGGAGCCCGCCTCGCCACTGCTGCATTACAAATGCTCTTTATTAACAGCGATCTGTAATCAATGGGCTCAGGCTTTTTGCCAGAGCCCCCAAATCAGTCAGGCGGGCCTCTGCGTCAGGGTGGGCGGAGCCACGGGGCCCCGCTATCGAACTGGAAAGAGAAGGCAGTGTTGTCCCTGCCTCACTCTTGGGTGCGATTCTAAATCCAAAAGGGACTCTCCTCGTCATTCCACACGCGCCTTTCTCTCACTACTGCTTGAATATTCATTAGCCTGGGTAAGCGCGGCGAACTATACATAAAATTATACATTACTGATGTGAATGAAACAAATTGCTTTTGTTTCAACGAAGGAAATATTCTAAATTAGTTCAGCATTGTGTGTAAGGGTGACTTTGATCGGAAATATAAAGGCTTACAATATATATATCCAGATGTACATACATAGACGAATACATAGATAGAGACAATTCAGTAGATGTTAGGGGACAGGAGTTAGGAGAGCTTTCATTAAATAGAAAATAGGTTAATTTCAGAAATTTAAAATCTGTTTATTTGGAAACTGTAAATTCCAATACAGGTTACTTTTCTTTAAAAGAAATCATTTCATAGCATTCTTTCTGAAATTGTATAATGAGAAAAGTACTGGACTGGGAACCAGAGACCTTGAACTAGACCTTCAAGCTCCATTGCCCATGAGCTGTGTAACCTTGAGCAAATCATTTAACCTCTCTGGCCTGCCTAGTCTTGTTAGCAGTATGTGAGGAAAAGATGAATTGTAGTGTCTGTGAAGTTCATTTTCTATTCACATTCTCTTAAATGTTTAGTGTTATTTCTTTCACTCTGTAGTATGAGAAGCCATTTGTTCACAATTAAGGGCAAAAAAAAAAAAGAGTACAGATGGAGTGGCCAAACCACCGTGCCTCCACCTCTTTGCCCTATTCTCAAACATATATCATTTGCAGATGTTATTTCTGCAAAGTCATGTGTTAAGTGCTATGCAAGACAAGGCAAGACCAGCATCACCTGGGCCCTGCTTGCTAAGAGCTGAATCTGCCAGAGGACAACAGACCAATAGATAAACAACTTACCAGTCCTCATGTATGGTAGCTTTTCAGTTCAGTAATAGACTCAACTGCAGGGCCAATGTGTGTGGCCACCCTATCTGTGCATTACACAACTGCAGGGAGCACCATTCACATAGACAACCAGTTGAATGAATACCATCTGGAGTTGTGCAACATGGCAGCCCTATTCCTACTAGATCAAATCAACAAGCATCACACTTCCCTAAGTTCTGAAAGAGATAGCATGAGCTTCCTGCTCTCTGATCATTATACACTAGAAATGAGCTCATGTAAATATATGAATAAAAGTGCAATATTTATTAATAAAATAAAATATAAACTGTAAAAGAAATGACTGAAGATAGCAATGAAAAACAAATTACAAGCAATAGATGATTATTATTAACACTGCAGCATGGTCTGAATTAGATGCAATTATATATGCAAAGGGCTTATATTATGCCTGGTACATAGCAAGCTTTTAATAAATGTTAGTTTTTGTCTCATTCATTTTTATAATATTTGTTACAATTATAATATCTGCTAGAAGGAAGAGATTGTTTTAGTTGGGATACCCAAGGAAGGATTTATAGAGAAAGAAAGGTTTGAATGATATCTTAAAAGGTAGGTGAAATCTGAATAAGCAAGATATTAAATGATGAGCTTAATTTAGATTCCTACAAAGTATTCTTGGAATGGTGGACCAGCGAAGTGGAATACCTTGGGCACTCAAAGATCTGGCTATTTCTCACTACAGGATTCTAAAGGGTCTAAAATGCCAGTTGTCCTATTCACTCAGCCGCCAATAGTCTTTGTAGGAATAGTCACAAGTCTTCATGTCACCCTCATCTCCTCCATTTTCTTATTAGCCAGTTCTTTAGGAAAACATCAGTCCTTCAAATTAGAAGGGCTCCACCAAGCTGATTCTACCCAAAGCCACCTAAGTTTCCCTCAAGCTGATCTGGCTGCTAGGTCAAGTTCTCAGAAATAGATGAGTGTTTAGTTGAAGAATAGAATATTCTACTTTTTACTGGGACCTCTATCACCATGGTTAACCATTACTTATCAGATAGATCCCTCAGGTCCAACCAGAACAAAAGTGAACCACCATACTGCAACCCAGTAGACCTCAGAGCTATTCCAGTGTGAAGGCGTAGAGAGTAATAACAAAGATAATTAATAATAATAATAACAGTAACACTTATATGTCCCAAATACTTTACATATGAATAAAATATGAAACTTTTAGAAACTCATTTAACCCTCAAAATAACTCTTTGAAGTCAATACAGTCTCCAACTTATGATGCTTTGACCTATGATTTTTTTTTATTATGCAATGATATGAAAGCAATATGATTCAGTAGAAACTGTACTTAGAATTTTGAATTGTGATCTTTTCTTGGGCTAGCGATATGTGACACAATCATGATGCTGGGCAGTGGCAGCCAGCCGGAGCTCCCAGTCAGCCACTCAATCACAATGGTACAGTGTATTAGTTGTATTAGATGATTTTGTCCAACTGTAGGCTAATGTAAGTATTTAAAGAGCATGTTTAAGGTAGGCTGGGCTAAGCTATGATGTTTGATAGGTGAGGTGTATTAGTGTAATAAATACATTTTCAACCTACTATATTTTCAATTTACCTTGGGTTTATGAGGACTTAACCCCATCATAAATCAAGGAACATCTATGCTATCCTTATCTACATTTCACAGTTGAAGAAACTGAGGCACAGAAACTAATCTGCCCAAGGTCATATATAGGTAGGTAGGAAAGCCAGGATCCAAATCAGGCTATCTGGCTCCGAGGTCTCAACACACATGCTTTACTGCCTCTCTCCTCTCATGGTTGGGTTCCCCTGCTCACAGTAAGTGAGATATCATGGTGGCCTACAGCTGCTAAGTTAAGCTGATGTTCGTGACTAGCTCATACTCATTAGCATTTCAGTCTAATTCCATACCGAATCCTGCCTGACCACTACATATAATTTCCTACTAGAAACCTGCCCTTTCTTACTCCTGCCAATTTTAGCACATGCAAATAGACCTCACTGTCTCCCTCACTGTCTCTATACCCACCCTTCCCATCTGCTTCTCTCCTGAACTCCCAAACTCAGGAAAGAGCACCAGAATCAGCCCAAGCCAGAACTCAAGCATGATTCAACATGTTTCCCTCCCATCCATTCTCCAGAATGAAACATTAAAATCTGAGCATGTCGCACCTCTGCTCAAAATTCATGATTTTCTGTTCTTTCCTATAGGATTTAATCTAATCTGGCAAAGCATATGCATAGAAGATTTTGCATTTTTTGATCCCTTCTTCAACCACAGCCTCCTCTCACATCAAACTCTGTGGTCCCAGTCATGATGACCTTAGCGGACTCCTCAGCATGCCACATTTGTTCACAGCTCTGCCCTTTGGCATCCCTGCCTTGCCTCTGTACCCCAGCCTGCATACTGACCAATGCATCCTTGTCCTCGAGGTCTCCATTCACTATCAGCTTCCTCCTTGAAGCCTTTCTGCAGCACGAACTTTCTCACTCCCCCAAGCAGGTTAGTTGCCCTGCTGCCCTTTGCACATGACCCCCCTGTAAAGTTATGATATTATGTCATAATTTACCTTTCTCCACTAACATGAAGGGCTTCCTTCCACCATCTTTTTATTTTTATACTCAAAAAAGTATTTGCTAAATGAATGAACTGGCATTTCTAGAACTTCACATTGTGATAAATACCTTTATCTTGAATGTATCTTAGGGATATAAATACTGTATGTAACAGAATTGTGACAACTGTGAAAGCATAATAATAAAGTATTACTGCTGCATCCCTCTGTTGCATATCTTGTAGTTTTTCCACAAAGTACTTGGAGAAGAGACTGGTGATTCTATTCCTCAAGTCAGGATAAGAAATTTGAATCCAAGAGAACCAGTTCTTTTGAGTATTCTTCTGTTCAAACAAAATTTTCTCTATCATCTTAATACTTAACATATTTTCTAAAAGTAAGCCATGCAAATCAGAATGTTTTTAAAGTAATTTTTATTTTAACAGAAAATCTCAACTCTAATTTCTTAAAAGTCCCCAAAACTAATATTGAAAAAAAATTTTGTTTTGGTCATCTTGAAGGGAGCATCATTTGTGCTAAAATATATGGTTCTACTAAGGTGTGAAGGTAACAATGCTTTGGAAAGAAATGTCTTTAGTCTGTGATCACCCACATGAGCATATTTGTTTTGTAGCATACACACAACAATTTTTATATGTTGTATTCTGATTTTATTCACTAGCATCAACAGCTGCATCCTTTGTAATCTTGCACAAGGAGGAGAAATCTATGATTGGAAGTATATCTGTCATCTTTCTAGGACTTGCTAGAACTTTCTACTGTCCAAGGACACGTCTTAGCTGATCACATGGCTGTTTTTCAATCTCTAATATATATCATTTAAAAGAGTTGAATGATTACTGTCTTTAAATAATGTCACAGTAATAAAAGAATTAGCATCGACATTTGACACTGTTCATGCTAATATTTTACGCTCTGCATTTTTGCACAGTATGAAATCAAATTGTACATCCTGACAGAACTGCACATGCCATATTGTCATGCACAGTAGATCAAACTAATGTAGTAAAAACCCTAAATGGAAACCTTCTAAGGAATTTTAAATACACAAGCTACATCTGCAAGATATTTAACTATTGTGCTTTCACTAAAAATTAATGAGATTTAAATTCAGCTTGAAAGATAGAACAACCAAAGTTTAAAGTGCATGTTAAATTTGTATCCTGGGTTGGTCCCTCAGGACTCTACACAGTCTGCCTTGGACAAAATATTGCAAGTTAAAAACAATTGTGGGTGGAGATAAATATTCTAACTTTACTCTTCTGTTATCTCAAAACAATTCTGTATGCCTTTTGATCAATGTATTACATATTTTGGCTTAATTGTAAGGCACACATAAAGGGGAAATTAGAGAGCACTGCTACAGTGTGCCGGTCTATTCTCACATGGATGATTCACACTTGGAATTTGTCATATTAAGAAAGAGCATTGGCAAGATAAGTGTAATTGGCAAACTAGTGATTGCTTCAGTCCAACACATAACCACTTAGGTCCAGGAACTCTGCTGCTGTGGTTTTAGTCCATATGGCCAACAAAAACACTTGCATACATACTCCCAGAATCCTATAAACTAACGGAACCATCTCTAAGTGTACATACTAAATTACATTTACATCTATGTTTAGAAATGAGAGTCAAATGTTATTTATTCCCCTTGCAACATCTTCTCTATTCTTGGAGGCAGCAATTTAAAACTGCAATCATCCCTTTTGGAGAATTCCTGTAATTACAACTAACCGCTAAAGAACAAACCCACAAAAATATAGCTGCACTGTTATTTCTTTGGCAGCTTGTGTTTAATAGTTTAATTCCATTCTAGTAGCACAGCACATAGCAACACCTTCTTTTTTTCTTTTTTTTTTGAACCAGTAAACTGTGTGACTGTGACATGGAAGTCATAATGAAGTATGAGTTTGCATGGGGAGGTGTCATTTTTATAAAACAGCATTTTAGCTAAGGGCACACAATGAAAAAGCAGAGTCTTGAGATCTGATATTGAACAGTCATCAGCCATTAATTCATTATAATGCTATTTTTCAACCTTGGCAATTTATAATTTGTCAGAAATACAGACTAGTGGTTTACATTTTTTTAAATGACTGTTAAAGAGGAGCATTAGAATTTAAAACTACTAAAATACCAAATAAAGACCATTCTCAGGGAAAGAAAAAAACCTTTCAAAATACACACAGCTGCAAGTTTTATCAGTTATTGATGCTTTTCAAGATAAGATAATGAAGTCACAGTGAAAATGAAATCTGTTTTTAGAAGTTGTTTTGGCCCATTTCTATTCAATATAAAATACCTAACAATAAAGTAAAAAGAGCAAGGTTTATCTACTTATTAATTTACTAAATTTGGATCCTACCTATTATAATACACCTAGAATAAAACATATAAGAATCACTTAATAGAAAAATCCTTCCAAATCTTTCCTTCTGACATAAGCAAGTGAGTACATTGAATGGTTGTTCTTTTTAAACCATGTGTAACCCCCAGGATCTGCATGAAACATCTACATGATGATGACTTCAATTCTACTGACCAGAGAAGACCCCTGCTCTGCTTCCAGCCACATCTACCCCTCTGCCTGGCTGTTTCCACAGCCTTTATGCTGTTTTCCTTGTTGTCAACATCACTGGGCCACAGGAAATAGCGAGTCTCCTTTCTGGCCCCAACTCTCAACCTTACCGAGGCAACAGTGACAAACACATCCATGTTAGACAGGCCACTGGGAGAGGGCTGTAGAGGGCAAGCGACACAAAAGGCTGTCCCCGCCCCTATGATTCATAGATGATTCCATGAAATTCGCTGTAGAGTAGCAGTAGCTTTCAGATCAACAAATGGCCAATCATTTTTGTTTTGTTTTGTTTTCATTTAATGATTTACATATGCTCCATATCCAAATATAACACCTCTGATTTGCCACTATGATATAAAGAATGCCCATGTCTTTTTAAATCCTAAGCTTATATCTGCAAGAGCTACCCATTTGCTGAGATGGTAATTGGTTTACCTTTGATGTCCCTTCCTCTGCACATCTGTTTCTATTCTTCTCCCAGACGCACTCACAAATTTATCATTTCTGCATATGGCAAAGTACAAAATAACTTCATGTCTGTGACATGAAAGCCAGTAAATTCCACTCATGCATTAAGTTTGTTATTCTTGGATTTGTCCATAAAGCACAGTGTTTATTACCTGACCAATTCACACTTACAGAATGAAGAGGTACTAATATAGCAACATTTTGTTACCTGATCTTCGAACCAAAGATAGCCGCTTTCTTAGTGTCAGTTTATTGTGTAACAAGTAGAGTTTTCATTATCTTTTTAACCTGGAAGCCTAGGCCGTTTCTGCTGCACCACATTGCTTCTCTAAAATACCAGGTTCAAACCCTGACTCCATTCATTACGGCTTTCATAGCCTTAGGTAGCATGCAATTTTCTCATTTGTAAAATGGACAAAGCATAATACCAATCCCTCAAAGTTTTATTGACCATCCGGGGAACTCCTGACACAATGGTGTTTAGTATCCTTTGTAACACATTTCATGGTTAATATGCATTACTCAGAGCTCATTTGGCCTTTATTGAACACAGTGATATTTGAGGATTAATAATTTAATCCTCAGTAGAGATGAATTCATGCAACAGTGAATCATACTCTGTAATGCATTAGCCATATCCTGTGGAATCAGAAGAGCTCTCGTAGCTCAGATACAGGGTATTGACCACACCTTGGGCCAGAGGCCTCACCTAACTCAGGTGGGGATGTTGCTGGCACTCGGATATCACTATATGTTTTACGTCAACTCCATTAGAGCAAATTGTTTCAGATGAGGTGTCTATTGAACAAATTATGCTCATATTAAGCTCTTAAATATTAACCCTTTAATTAAAAAAAACAACTATATGTCTGTGAACAGAAAGTCATAATGGAGAAGGAGTTTACATGCTAAGAGTCAGTTTCATAAAATAACATTTTCACTAGGAGTGTTCAATGAAAAAGGAAAGCATTTGTTGTTAAAAAAATTATAAGAATTATGGAAGAGTATGAGATTAAATATTCTTCCTCCCCAATCTCATTTTCCACTGTCTTGATGTTTATTTTTTTGAATGTTTTCTACCCTTTTAAAGTATTTTAAATATATATATAAAGACATATTTCATAATGTTACAAAAATTGAACATTTTCGTACTGTCTTTTGCAGGTCTTCATTTACCAGGTTATAAACATCTCTTAGAGTTGGTAAATGTAGCCTGGTCTACACTATGTGTACAACAGCAGAATCATAATGTACCTAAACAATCTGCCCCTGACAGACATTCAGGTTTAATGTTTTGTTTTCCAAAGAGTGCTTTGTCCACGTATAGACACCTCTGAATGCTTACGGGCATGATTCTGCATGACACCTTCCTACATTTACAATCGCAGATCAAAGGGTATGCATATTGTTGTTTTTAGAGGTACTCTCAAATTGCCATGTAAAAAGTTTGTACCAATTTATATTCCTTGAAACAGTGTATGACCACCTGTTTGCCTAAATATTAGCCAACAGTCAGTATCACCAAGCTTTTTGACTTTTGTTAATTTTATAAGTAAAACAAAATTGCATTATTATTTTAATTTCCATAATCACCTTTGTGGTTAAACATCTGTTCAATTTTTGTCTTGAACAGCTTACTTATTCTTGCTTAGCAAACTTCCAGTTCATCTCTTTTCCCATTGAGTGGCTTAATTCTTTCTTATTGACTGCTAGCAGCAATTAGTTTATTATTTCTTTTAACACCCTGAAATATAGATTAGATAGATAGAGAGATGATAGGTAGATAGATAGATAGATAGATAGACAGACACAGATACATACATATATAGATACATGTAGATATGTGAATGATAGATATAGTTAGAAAGATAGATGGACAGAGAGATAATATTTTCTTATGATTGTTCTTGTCAGGTATATTTATTGGTGACTTTCTTATACATATGTTTTTAATTTTTGAGTAATCAAAACTGACTATCTTTTTATGAATTCTGGGTCTCATTTCTTGTTGAGAAAGATCCTCCTTATTCTAAAATTTTAAAAATGTTCTACTCTGACTTTTGTAATGGTATCTGAGAGTGTTTATTTTAACCTTTTGATCATTAACTGATTTGCTAAGAATTTTACTAAGTGCCTGAATATATAATTTCATGAACTAAGCATAATATGGAATTTATTATTATAAATAAAACTATTTTTTGCAAATAATCTCACTCTTCCCATATCATGTAGTATCTGTAGAAAATGAGATAATGCATGTAAAATTTCATAAATGGCTAAACTCAGATGTGGGCTCTGCATCATGCTAAACCCGACATTCAACTTTAGCCATTTATTTATCTTACCAAAGTATAACCATACTTTCTTTGGGATGAGTAGTAGAAAACTAGTTCTGATTTACTGATTTAAATCAGAGTAAAGGTGTTTTTATTAAGAAGTTCATTGGCACAAATTTAATGGAATAACTCCCACGAAAACTGCTATTTACACTCAATTTACTTTGTTTTGGCCATAATATTGTAACCCGAAATGCTTAAAACAGAACCAGTGGGTGACAATTCTGTGGTATTTATTGTTCTTTTATTGAACAACCATGTGTATACCTCACATACGTAAAGCTTTGGGATGTACACTTGAGCGATACAGTGACAAAGACAACCTAGTTCTCTTCAAATGCATGTGCTCTCTAGTGGGGCAAACATACAAGCCCAAATTCCTCCAGGAAGAGGTGCTACTTTACGTGCAAGGTTGTATGAAGAGCAGGCAGCTCAGATTCCAATGTAACTGTGTGAAGATGTAATTGTCTTTAAATCCCCTATCAGTGTCAGAGCCTGAATGGGGAATTTCCCAAATGACTATGAACTCCAGATGTGGTTTGTTTCTCATGCGTGGTGTTTTTTAAAAATCTGATTTAGTTAACCAACATTCTAAACTTCAGAGATTTTACACTAAAATATATAAAAACTTTAAGCTTCCCTGATAAAAATGGGAAGAGGGCCAATAGCAGGCTATCGTTACAACTTAGTAAAAGAGCCAACGGTGCTAACCGAGTATTGGCTTGCCCTTTCAGAGTGGGCTCGTACCTTCCAGGACACCACAGTCTGCACCATTCCCTGTTGTTTTACCTGCCCCTCACATTTCTGTTACATGTGGGCTCCCCAGGGTCATGTCTGGGGACTTTCAGACCTGTGGTGACCTTTCCCTCTGTGGCAGTCAGGAACACCAGAGAGCATTCCCTGGCTCTGAAGGAAAGCCACGTTCTTGAAGGCTACAGCACAGGTCCTCCCCATTTAACGGCATACTGTATGCTGATCATCTAATAACCGGAAATGAAGAGGCCGATGAACTCCATGGACTATTAGGAGTGATTGTAAATGGTTTCGTGTTTCCAGTATCAATGTGTGCTTAGTAATTTGCTCCTCTAACAAAAGAAAAAACATTAAAATGAAAACGGGGGGACCCAAATAATACATTTGCTGTTACCATATCCTTCATGGAAATCAGATTGGATCTTTCAATAATGCAGAAGCAAGAAATGTGAGGAGCTGGAGGACACTGGCATGTGTCTTCACAGCTGTACAGCTAAACTCTGTAAGTTAATGTGTTGTCTGTGAGTGTTAGAAAACATTACATCTTGAGCCAGATTCTTAATGGGGCCTCAACCCTGCTTTTTAGATTTGTAACAGCCTGGGTGGGAGCAAACACATTTTCATGATTTTATTCTTGATGCATCACCCAAATTTTAAAATATTTTCTCTTTTTTTTGTCTTGTTTTTTGTCCCTCTTTCCCCTCCCTTCCCAAGACACATGCTGTTCCAATGTGAATGTCTTGATTGGCATGAAAGAATGGAAACCACTTGAGGAATTTTCTTTCTCCCTTCTCAGGTAAATAAACGACTTTTCTCAGTTATTACACATCATAATTTTTTTAAATTGTCAAAACAGCTCAGAATTCCCATCTGCATCCAAAATGGAGAGCTATCAGAACTTGTAATAAAGCCTCCCTATTAACTGAAATATTCTCTTCATTAATCAAAATTGATTTATTTAAGCAGTTTCAATGCATGACTTAGTATTATCTTTTGTAATCTTTTGTAGTTATTTCTAATATTCTTAAGCATTTCACATTTTAATGAGGAATTTGAGAATACAATGAATGTTAAGTAGTTTTCAAGCCCTCTTACCCTCTTTACAAATACAAGAAAACATTGAGTTTGGTGTTCTTATCATATTCTAATACTATTGTTGTTATATTTTGAGACTATAACCAAAGAAATTATTTGGTTTAATTTGATGGCTGACTTTTCTCATTCTCTCTCTCTCTCTCTCTCTCTCTCTCTCTCTCTCACACACACACACACACACAAAGACACACATACACAAACATACACATACCAGATGTGAATATATCACCCTGTTTCCATAACAATCCACTGTTATTTTAATTATAATTCCTCATTTTCCTGAACTCTTGGATCCTAAAAACATCTTCTTAACAAGTAGCTTCTCATCTCTGCAGAGCCACTATTTCTTCAGAACAGTGTAACCAGAAAAAAACAACCCAGGATTGGTTTTACTGGTGTGGTCATTAGCAACACTCTACTTTCAAACTGGAAGAATTATGTGTAGTGTGGTAAAACAAAGGGAACTTCATTGCCCTTGAGGTGTTTGGCATTTGATCATGGGGGTGTGACAATGTGTGGTTTGATTCATTGGAGTCACAGTTCTCTTCCATTTAGGGGCTTCCTGAGTAGGCTGACCAGACGTACCGTTTGAAATGGGACAGTACCGTTGTTTTCTGTCCCATGGTACATCTGGTCAGCCTATTCCTGAGTGTTTTTCAGCTTTTCACCCTCACATTTCAGGTAGTCAGTCCCAGGAAGAGGACCCCCAGTCTTTTTTCTTGATTTCTAGAGTCAATGTACATCAAGTTTCTCTCTTTCTCTGGGAATGACTCACTCAGTTAAGCTCCAGATTTCAGATGTTCAAAAGTCTTTGAACCATAAAAACAGGTGCAGAGCAGGGAAGATTTCCCACCACCTCTCTAGGGTCACTGACACATAGAAATAATTTTTTAAAACTAATTTATACATCTTTTTCTTTAAAAATATATAAAACATCTAGCTCATCTGCTTTTTAAATTTAGAGCAGGGAAACTAAAGATTTATTTAATTAGTAAAACAAATATTTTAAAAAGATCTCTCAGGCCCATTTTATGTCCAGTTTAGGGCAAAGAGCAAGGAGGGAAGTGATAGCGAGAAAAAAGGCTAGAGGAGGAAAGATGTATGAAGAGAAAAGTCAAATGCGGATGAGTAAGAATGACAAAGGAAAAGAAGAAAGAAGAAAGCAAAATAGTCACTCTGAGAAAGAGAAGGCAAAAGGTTTGGTAGGTTGAGAAGTGGACATTATAAGCTGCAATTCAGTAGGCCCACAGGTCCCAGAATGTTGTCATCATGCATCCAATTAGCGTGTGCTCCTTGGTTGAATACCTGCTATGTACTAGGCCCTCTTCTGGGCATGGGGTATACTGTACTGAACAACATTATGTATCTCTCTTTTGAAATTTTCAGGTAACAAACAAGAAAATATCTGTTAGGTATTTATTAAGATAAAAACAAAATAGAATGTTTAGTGGCTGGACCAGGTATTTGAAATCGTGTGGTCAAGAAAGTCTCCGAGAAGGTAAAATTTAAGTTGAGATCTAAATGGCAGAAAGGAGCCAACTGAGTGATGACATGACGATCATTCCAGGCCAAGTAAAGAGTGGTACAAAGTCGTTAAGGCAAGAAGGAGCTTGACAAATTTCAGGAACAGAACAGAGGTGAGTGTGACAGATACAAGGAAGAAAAAGGAGTCATACGAGGGGTAGGCAAAGGCTGCATCGTGAAATGGGACAGAAAAGACTCAATTAACTTGCTAATGGATCGGATGTGAATGAGGAGAGAAAGGAATCAGATGTTCACTGAGATTTGAGATTGAGGTTAAGTGACTGAAGATGTCACTTACTAAGCTGAGGAAGCTAGGGAGAGTACGAGTTTTCACTTTTTAATGAATGTCAAAATGTTGCATGTGGCATTGAGGGGGTGTAGAATCAGAAGGTCTCATTTTGACATGTTAAGTCTACAAACCTATTAGACCTCCAAGGGATGGTGTTGAGTAGATAATTGGATATAAAACTATCTAGAGTTCTTATTAAAAGTCTTAACTACTGGAGTTGCCTTCTCTATAGATTGTTCTACTACTCTGGTATCTTATTTTTGAGGGAAATTAGTGGAAAAGATTCTCTGTACCATCTTATCAGTAATCAAACCAATAATAGCCCAGAGATCCAGATGAAATCACACTTAAGGTTAAACCAATGACAAAATCCTGAGGTCCCTTGCTTCAGCAGAAAGAAAACCTATTTTCCATCTGGGAAGTTGCAATATTAGAACCCTGGTAATGCCTCTGATATCTTGTAAATGATATCCAAGTAAATGATAGCCAAGTAAATGAAAATAGGAAAAGGAGTTTTCTTAATTTGAATAACTTAGTGGGAAATAACTCTTCTCAGGGATATTTTTCTGGATTGCTTCAGGATTATAAGTTTCAAAATATGTAAGATGTCAAGTATATTTGTCATTTTGCATAGGTTGATATACAAAGCTAATGTATGTTTCTAGTGAACTATTTTATTAATATAATGTGGGAGAAAATTCTAAGCAATATTTTATTGTAAAAAATTACTTACATATTACTTGCAGACTATTCTTTATCAATAGCATCTGATCTTTACAAGGTCAATTATATGTGTAATTCACAGACACAGCCTGTGCCAGTATACAATGTCCAACCTAAGATAGAATATTCTTTTACCAGTCATATTATCCTGGCAGTCAAAATACAGTAAACAAATATTAATGGGCTGCTAGAAAGTAAAAGAAGCCTATTTTATTCTATGGTGGAAACATTGCTCCATGAGATTATATTTAAAATAACTTTTCAATACTTTAAAATTTCAAAATTTCTTCTCAATATTCCAAATACATCAAGAAACTCCACAATTAGTAGAAATGGAACGTCTGACAACCTTAGTACATTGTTTAAAATCTGCACGAAAACAAAACAAGAAAACCAGACAATTTTTGGCAACCTACATGCATATAGTAAAAAATAAATTTCTCCCTTAAATGCAGGGAGATATTTGTTTTTAGGTATTTGAAATGAGGTTAATTTTTTAAATTGTGTGAAAAAATCACTCAAAAATAATTTATTGCATTTAACTATCTTCCATTTCATTGTCCCAGAGCTGCATCCTTTAAAATAAACCAGTAACTGTAAGTAAAGTGTTCTTCTGAGTCTTGTAAGTAGTTCTAGGGAATTATCTGAGGACGAGGTTGTGGAATGTCCCCAAACTTTGTAGGCAGCTGGGCAGTAGTATGGGTAATTTGGGCACCCCATTTGTCACTGGCGTCTGAAGTAAAGACAGTCATGTGGGACTGAGACCTTAACCTATGGAGTCTGTGCTAACTGCAGTTAACTAGTCAGCACTGACCTGCTGGGGACTCGGTGTCAGGGAATTGGTTGTTGCTGGTATAGAAAAACAGCATGCGTTTGGTGTCAGAGAAAATATCACACACCATTAGTCTTCTAGTTTTCTAATGTCGCTACATGTTCTTCATTCAATTATATATTCATTCACATTTTTTCATGTCTTTTATATTTACTATCATTTGTATGGATTCAACTGAATGTAGGCCAAAGAGATTATAGCACGTGTCCTTAACACCCCTTAATTTCACAATAGATTTTTTCTCCAATTTTAAATATAATTTTATTTCTTTTTTATGTAAAATACTATGTAAATGAATGATTGAACAAATCAGTGTTGGCTTTTTCTTGCAACATTGGTTTGTAAAAGCCAAAATTAGAAATCAACCCAATACATATATGCATGCATACATACATAAAATACCACTCATCTAAAATCCACATTTAAAAACTAAAAAAACAGTAGAAATCTGTCTTTGACTTCTCCTCACCTCCCCCGCCCCATTCTCTTCTGCTCAGATAACTACTTTTATTGCCATGGTTTCTGTCATTCCAGACTTTTCCCCTATATTCTTACATGCTTTTGATTGATTGATTAGATAGATAGATATAAAAATAGATAAAAATCTATAACATAGAGCATTGTTTTGAGAATACAGTGTAAATGTGAGTGAGTTTGTACTAGACAGATTATTTCACAACTAATTTTAACAATATGTCTTGAAGTTCTCTCCATGCTAGGATGCTAATATATATTCATATTTTACTCACATAGGTAATGAAAAAATTTTCCAAAAATGACTGTCATTGTTTACATATTTAACAAAGGTTATGAAAAGTACTGAGTATTATCAGTCTTGCAAATTTTTTGCCAAATTGATGAAGGTAAAATATATTTCTGGTTTAAATTGCAATTCCTAAATAGCTTATGACAGCATAGTTCATTCCTCCATTGTCATTTTCATTTTTTTCTGCAGATTAACTGTTTTTAACTTTTGTCCATTTGCTGTTTAGTTATTTGTCTTTTGAATTATTGATTCATAAAAGTACCTAATAATTAATTCCAAGGAGAAAAATTTTAGCATGAAGATGTGTTCGTAGTGTTATCAGTAAAAGCCAACAAAAGGGCACAAATTAATAACCTAAAGCCTTGACATTATTAATTTATTCAATACCTATTTATCGACCACTTACAATGTCCCAAATCCAAGAGAGAGGGGCTATAGATTTAGTGCTGAGCAAGGCAGACAAGGAGCCCTGTCCCAGCAACACCAGGGCAAACAGTAAATGAATAAATGAGTGACTCCATCAGTCATTTCCCCCAGAGTTTTCCTCTGCAGATCTGAGAGAAGAGTTCTGTAGGCAGAGGAGAGAGCAGTGCCAAGGCCCTGAGTTTCCAGAAGGAACTTGACATTTGAGAATTTGCGAAAAAAGGGAGGAAGGAAGGGAGGAAGAAAAGGAGGGACAGAGGGAAGAAGGAAAAAGAGAGAGAGATAAAGAAGAAGGAAAGAAAAGAGGAAAAAAGACCCTGGGACTGAGCATGGTATTAAATTCCACCGCAGAAGAATGATTAAACAGTACATGCATCCTGTAAAGCACTGTTTAGCACCAGAAATAATGCATGTTTGCAAAGGTGCATAATAATATGAGAAATGCTTATGACGTAATGTTAGGCCAAAAAGAGGGCACAAAGTTGTATATATTACATTGTTACAACTATGAAAAACACGCATGGAAAGAAAACTACAGTGGTAAGAATAAGTGCCCCTAAGAGAGGGTGGTAGGGTTTTCTTTTTATTATATTTCATTTTTTTCAAATTCTCTGTAAAAAGAACATATTAATTTAATAAGCCAGGAATCCTTAAAACTGAACAACAAAGAAAATACATCCAGTGAGTATTTCACTCAGCAAACCAAAAACGTCATCTCAAAGCTACTTATTTTAACATTCTGTCTGTCACACAGACTACAGAGATTTTTCATAAATCTGTGCAGGTAGAGCACCACTTCACTATTTCTAATTTACATTTTCTTATTTTGCTGTCTTATTGATGTATTTTATTAAAGTCAGATTCTCAGAGGTTCTGGAACAAGACATTTAAGCAGACTTCACACCACTGTGTCCCATCTCACGCCCATCCATCCTACTCCCACTTCACTGAATTTAATATGCTGAAATACGAGAGAATCTGAGTGCCAGCTTTGCTCAGATGATGGAAGATCTTGACAGCAACTCCATCCTCTTGTAAAAACTTTCAGTCAGCATGAAACCTACTTAGTATAATAAACACCACAGCATGAACTATTTTTGCAGGTGAGTTGTCCTGTGAGCAGCCCACCCATAAATTAAGAGGACAGGCTAGAACAAGGAAAGTGGCTCCAAAAAGAAGAGGGGGGAATGGAGTTTAGCCCCAAACCCCCCACCGACTGAAGGTCACAGGCCTGTTGAGACTGACAATTCATTATAATTTATTAGTGAGAGCATTTTTCCTTAAACCAGCAGGAACATTTGAACCTGACACATTACTTTTAAAAACTCAATAGAAACTAAAAAGGTTTTCACAGGACATGAAATATACATATCGAGGACCAGAAAGGGAGAGGTTTACAGCCTGTCAACCAAACTTAGATTTTCTAGAAACCAAAAGGACTTTTAAAATGTTATGAGTGGATGCTATCGTAGTGAAATTATAAACCACCAGGAACATCCTTCTAACTTATGGTTAACATTCAGAGTTTGAGCATTATTTATTTAATATTCAGTGAGGATTAATATTAGAGTGGCTTAATATTAATATTAGAGTGGCTTCTAATACTAATTTCAACTCCCAATTTGAACTAACTTTACTATAATTTGAATTTAATTTTGTAATTATCAAAAGAGCATTTAAAAAAGTGTATCCCTGTAATGCTAATATTTGAATGGTATTCCTTCAGGGAAATAAAAGGATTTTCTGGTCAAATAAGTTTGAGGAACCACTGAGAACTATACCTCCTCCTCACCTTTCCTTCCCAGATTTTCAATGCACACTGGCATGTTAAAGACCCTGAGCACCCAGGAAGGAAGCTGTTTTTTTTGTTTACACCAGCACTCGGATCTGAATGATTTTGTACAAGGTATCTTGTACCAAATGCCCCAGAGAGATTTGAACTAGGCTTCCTCAGAACAATTTGCCTGCCTATCAGAATTACAGTGAAGAAAAAGTTTTCCTAAGCCATGAATCAAATAAACATCAGGTACTCCTCAGCATACTGAGAGTAGCTGCACTGTTATCTGGTGGCATTTATTTTCCTTCCAGAGATTCTAGAGTCTTGTTGGTTGTAAGCAGGATTGGGGTCTCAATATAAGATGGAGGAGGATTGAGTGGTTCACCCAACAGCCTTCCTCCCTCCCCTACACCTCTCACTCTGTCTCTCTCTCTCTCTGTCTCCCTTCTATAATAAGTCACATGATGTAAAAGGACGTAAATAGATGCCATGACACTCAACACGTGTTTCCTTGCCTAAGGTACACCTGGTATATATTCAGTGAGACCAAAAACTAAATCATTGTTTTATTTCTGAATTCCAGAGTTTCCACAAAATACAAAGTCCAATGAGAACATACTAAAATATTAAATATTTTTGTTCCACTGGCTGATTTCAACCTGGTTTGGCCCCCACGACATTTGAATGTTTACCAGGGTTAACTAGTGCGTCTTTGTTCTTTCTGAATTGAAATGGAGATGTAGTTACAGTGATGTAGAGCAGAAGCAGTGATTTAATCCAAGAACGAGCGTCATCCATATGAGAATAGTCAGCTTGTGAGTCAAGTCAGATGTGCTCTGCCTAGTTTCACCTTCAATGTATTTTGATGAAATGTTCATAATATGTGGATATAGTACACTGCCTATGAGTCTACAGTAAATAGAATAAAGGAAAAACACATGAAAGCATTCAAATGCATTGTTATTATTCCAATTACTGAAGCTGCTTAGAGTAATTGTTAGTTTTCTAGAGTTTGCTGTTTATTATCCTTGCCTGGTTTAACACATCATCACAATTCCTAAAATGTTTCCCTTGTGAAGCCCCCAGGGCTTCCTCTCAGCTAAAGAGGGCATGCTAAATCATGTGTAACAGATTAGGGTACAACTTGTTCGAAAATGTAATATCCTTTTCCTGATGACAACGGAAGAAGAAAGCTACACTTCCGAATCAGCAAAGCATTTGACAGTCTCCTTCAGTGTGGGAGAGAGGGAACTGAGGGCCCAAAGGCAGCCGAGTGGCTTGATTTTACACACAGCAGGAGGTCCGTGCTGGCTCTCTCCTGCTCAACACTGTTCATCCACAACCTTACTGAATGTGTCACCAATGTAACCAACCTGGAGGAGGAGGTCCTCAAGCCAGACAAATGATAGTGACCACGGATGACAGAGAAGGGCTGGGAAAAAGAGAGGAAGATCCTGTTGCAGGGTAATCACTGACAGGAGGGGATATTTAGACCCGAGAGGGAAAAAAAAAAAGAAAAGGAAGAGGTAAGGTGGAAGTGGTGACAGCATGGGCTTTGGCATGGAACTGCCCGAGTTCACACCCTGACTCAGCCTCTTCTTAGCTGTGTGGCCATGAGCAATTTAACTAATTATTCTAAGTTCAATGAATGAATTCATAGAATTATCTAATTAAGATCACAGTGGTTGGATGTGGCCATTCATGTGAGTGAAGAACAGAGCCTGACATGTGTTTGGTCTTCAATTAATACTCATTATTATTAAGAGAACATAATCTTTCTTCCTGTGTTCTGTGAAAGGGGGTACAGCTTCTGCTATGTAACAAAAAAGAGCAAAACTAAGACCAAAAAAGAGGGCTACAAAGAGACAGAAGTAAATTCAAGAGAAGAAAAAAAATCAATAAAGTGTGAAAGTAAAATTGCGAGTGAAGAGTTGGATGTGTCTTTTCTGTTTCCGACTTTAATTTGTGTTGTTCGCCTCCAGAATGTAGTGTCTCCCCAGCTGTGTGATTGGAGGTATCCCAGCAGGAGATGGTACTTACATTAACAGCTGTAAAGAAAATTTTTCCATTGGTTAGCGGATCAGTTCTGTGTTCTACTCCAAGGTTATATGAGCAATCAACATCTCTGTATATCTATACCACAAAAAAAACTTCTAAAAATCAATATATGCAGATACTTCATAAGGGAAAGAAAACACAAAAGTGGATTAGCCTGAATGTTCATATGACTTCCCTAACAAATATATCACAAACACACACACACACACACACACAGACTCAAACATAAATTTCTTTCTCTTTCACATTTCAGCCCCCATGTAATATCCAGACTTGCCTTGTTTGCTCCTTCTCTCCTGTTGCTCTGACACCCACAAAACACCTTCAGTCTTGCGGTTCCAGACTGCCACTAGAGCTCCTTCCCGACTTTGAACAAAGGTTGTAATGAGATCTTTTGATATTTAACCTCTTTTAATAATGCTAAAATACTGTGCATTCACAGGGATATCACCCTAAAAGAACATCCTGTGTCTTGCCCCCAGATCTACATTTCTGTCCATTTTTGAGGATTCAGAGGTAGAGGCAGAATAACCAAGATAGATATGAAAAGGAAAGATAAAGTTCAGAAGAGGATGAATAATTAGTCCACAAAACACAGTACCTGGGGTCAGGATGGGCACCTGAGGCTTCAGGAGCCTCTGCTGCAGAGGAGTCCTCTCCAAAACCAAAAGCTGCATGGGCTCTCTCATCAGTGTCATTGTGGGGACACCTTACCACCCATGATCTAAGCTTCAAGAAGCAAGAGCCTTCACCAAAGGACGCTAATGGATAAAACTGTCTCCAGGCAGCTGTAACCAGCTGCCTACTAGACATAAAATAAGACATGTGGCAGCTGGGAAGACTAAATAGCCAAAATAATGCATTTGACTTCCATTGCAAGAGGTACCTCTCCATCAAGAGGGATTACGCAATCGGGGCCCCTATCATGCCCTGAGCCAAGGCAAAGCCTAATATGGAAGTCTCCTTGGTCTATAAACTTCTGCATAGGTTTCCCAAGTTCCTCTCAGAACACCCAGGGTGTCATATCAATGAGATTCTGCAGTAATCTGTATTGACTGTCCTTGAAATCCCAGCTCCAAGTGTGATACACATTCTGGCAAAGGATGCAAAGGGAAGCAGGTGTGTTCTCAACTCGAAAAAAGTCCAGTGGCTAGGATAGTTATTGCCCAGGATTAAGCTTAACTGCACTACCTCTTTTTAGTCTGACGTACTTAAATATTTACTATCCTGTATTGATTCATCCAGACTGTATTGCTGTCTCCAACCCATATTTCTAAATGCCCAAGAAAGTAACAAAGGCACTCTCTTAAATTGTTTTAGTATCTACTGTAGCTTAAATCCACTTTTGGAAAGAGAATTATTAATTCCATATGAGATTGTCCTAGATCTTCGCAGGAGCAGATTTCAGACATAATGCCATTATGTCACTTAATTTTTCACAGATATAAAATGAAAGGCCAACACCAGTACATAATTAGAATAATTTCATTTCAATTTAATCCAAGTGATACTCATGTTTATTGATCAATATAATTTGAGTCTTCTTTTATTCCCTAAAGAAATGACAGAAAAAACATCAGGTATTTTACTGTTCCTTACTTATTATATGGGGAAAAATTAAAGCCATTTTCCAGTTTTTCATTTAGACGAGACATCACTAAAAAGTTGCCCTAATGTTTTTTAGGGGAAAGGATTTCTCAATAAGTAGCCACTTCAGGGAGAAAAGATACATAAAATTCCAGATAATTTTTATGAATACATTTTTTTCTTTCTTTATGTAAGGAGAGATTTTTATTGTATAAAACGAGACCCCTTGAAATTGGATTTGTGAAAATACCAGCCTAAAAGTAAAATCATTTAAACAGTTGGGACAGAAACTGCTGTTCACCAGCAGTATTGGTGACTTTACAGACATCTAACATTTCCAAGCAATGTTTCCCATGGTGCTGCCTCTAGTCAGTCCTTTTATCCTACACTGTCACAAGCATTTTCTTTTAGCTAAGAGAAAAAGATCAGGTTAGCTACCTAGGGACTGAAAACACTCACAATTTTGAGAATGTAATTTGAAATACAAAATTAGCATGCAACTTTAAAAATACTTGAAATACTGAGTTGTTGCTTTCAAAGAAGTGACATAGTTGCACTGTGGAACTAGCTTGCAAGTCTATTCCAGAATAAAATATTGGTATTTCTGATTTGTACAGTTGCCATATTCAGTCAGATCTCTTGTAATGTACTTTAATTTACATGATGGCAGTTGGGACCTATAGGGTTCTTTCTGCATAAGCATAAGAACACAGTATGATGAAATTAAGTATATAAAACCTATTCTTTTAAGATTATTAAAAGTGAAATATGGAAGACAAATATTTTGAACTTTAAGAAAAAGAAAAGAAATTTTAAACTTTTGGAAGAAGAAAAAGATCAGACATTTGTGACCTGGCAAAAGAAAGGATTTCTTAAGACTGAAAATCTGCAAACCATAAAGGAAAGACTGATGAATTTAGCCAAGTAAAAATTAACAACTTCTTTTTATCAAAAGATACCACAAATAGAATGAAAAGAAAAAACAAAAAACAAGTAACAAACTAAGAAATCATTTTGCAACCCATTTAACCAAGCAGGAGAGAGAAAGATATATTTCAAAATTAAAAATCAAAAGAACAAAACAAAACAAAAAACCACATACAAATCAGTAAGAAATGCATACGTCTATAGAAAATGAGAACAAATCATGAATAGGCATTTCACAGGTAAGAAAACATAAATGACTAATAAATATATAAAATATATAAATATATTGCAACTTCACTAGAATTAAAGTCACAATAAGATACCATTTTGCACCTATGAGCTCAGCAAAAATAAAAAAAGACAATATATGTGGAACAGGGGGATGACAATTTACTTCTGGTGGGAGATAAACAGGTGCAATCACTGTGGAGAACAATGTGGCATTACCTCATAAAGCTGAAGTTTCAATACTGCCGAAGTTGCACAGTCAAAATTCATCCTCAGTGGTATCATATAGTGCCCAGACCAGTCTTTAAAATAATCTCTTGGTTGACAAGATACCTTACATGTGTTTTAATTTATTAACCACAACAACATCTGCTTACACTTGAAGCTTATCAGTACATATTTATGAATGGATATAAATCTGTACTGATAAGCAGACAACCCTGAGGGTGTATGTGGGCTGCAGCCCTTTAAATAGCTGCACAGCTGAAGGGTTTTCTGCCCACAGGTGAAGAACTCTCTTTGTCCCAACTTTTGTGAGAACTGATACTAAGTAATGTCATTAGTTCTCTACTCTCTTTGAAGGACAGGGAAAGAAAGAGTAAGAGATTATTCACTCATGAACAACAATTTAATTTGACTGGGTAGATTAACACTTTATATACACTTAGGTCAAATGAGAGCAGATGTCAGAAAAAAGATAAAATAACCATTCCCATAAACCCGAAAAAGTCATGTTGCCTCTCTAGTTGATTTTGTAAATACTCACCTGATTTTCCATGTTGTATGACATTTTCAATAAACTACATCTTCATTTGAGTTACAAAAAGTTTCCTTGGTCAGGATGACCACACTTATTATTCACTTATTTTACTATGTGCCAGCTTATGTTACAGTTTGAGCACATATTGGTGATATTTAAATTAAAATTAAAGTTCTGTTTTAAAGCATTCAGTAGAAAATTAGGTAAATATATAACTATAATGACATATATAAATACAACTCTATTTAACTGTCTCTAGTATGTATAATAATATGGATTATATATAGAGATTGTATTATATATATTTTCTATATTATACAAATAGATTATATACACATAATATTATATATATATATATATATATATATATATATATATATATATCCATATATATAATACAAAGTATGACAAATTCCATAAAAGAAGCTACAGGTACAGTAATGAAGTTGTACCTCAAGACCAGTCAGATCCACTTGGGCGAGGCAATCTCTGAGGATGAGCTCTTTAAACTGAGACTTAAAGGATGGAGAACAGTCAGTTGGCTCAGATAGCTGCCCAGAAAATGGCAGCTTGATTTCTTGGTGTCTCTTAAACAGACATATCGTGATGTCAACCAGTATACTAGTTGTCTATACTTCATAACAAATGGCCATCAACACAGTAGGTTAAACCACACACACACACACACACACACACACACACACACACACTTACTGTCTCACAGTGGCTGTGGTCAGGAGTCCAAGCACAGCTTAAGTGAGCCCTCTGCTCGGCATCTCACGAGGCTACAGCCAAGGTGTCAGTTGGGCTGTGTTCTCATCTGCAGCTCAATTTTGGAAGAATCTGCCTTCAAGCTCATTCAGATCGTTGGCAACATTCCTTTTCTTGCACTGTGACTGAGGGCCTCAGCTCTTCCACGTTGATTACAGGAGGTTACCCTCAGATCTTAGGGGCCACTCCCAGTTCCCTGCGAGGTGGTCCTCTCACATACCCTCACACAAAATGACATCTTACTTCTTCAAGGCCAGCAGAAGCATCTTGCACTCTAGACTGCTGAGATAGAGTCTTACACAACTGAACATACTTATGGGAGTAACATCCCATCAACTTTACCACTGTTGAGAAGCAACCAAGTTCCCTCCACATTCAATGGAAGAGGATTATACCAGGGCATCACTCACTGGAAGTCACTTCAGGGTATGTCTGCTGCAAGTACCTAATTTCAGTGGATGCCCAAATTTTCAGGCTGAATATACAAGCTCCTCTGGTGAAGAAACGTTCTTATGGTCATTTGATGATTGATCATTATAATGACTTTAAATTCCAATACTAAAATTCTCAAGTTGTTATCAGAATTTTTGGCTAATTCTATCATTTTTATTTTTTACATCTTCTAAAATAAGAAAACATCTCGGAAAGGGTAGAAATTATAAAGACAATCTGGTAAATTGAGTAGGAGCAACAGTCATGGCAGATGAGGATAATCATCCACTTTTACAAAGTAGTGAAGACTACAGCCTCGTACAGTCTAGAAGTAGCTTACCATCAGTAAGAGTTTTTTATTCTCAGATAGTTCCAACCTCTGTTTTAAAATTTCATGGGTTATGGTTCTCATCTGTAACGCCTCTTCTACAACTATTTTCTCTGAAGTCAAACAACAGGGAAAGCCAATTATCGTGTCTTCCTGCGGAATTTATCCAAATAAAAAAAGTTCTTTGGCTTCCATAAAACAAAGAAAAGTTAGGCAGTCGATTCAGAACCCAGGAAACAGACAATCAGATAAAAATCCCACTCCATTACCAGACCACCACCAGTTCCTTTAATTTACTTTTTCTCTTTGCAATGCCAAAAAAGCTCTTACAAATGTCTCACTAGTTTTGCTCCATGGTTTAGATACTATTCGACATAGTCTTGCCCCATTATGTTGTCCATTCCTCCTTTCGAAATTTGGGCAGTAGACGAGGAGGGTGAGAGAAGGCATATAGGGTATAATGAAAACTAGGAAAAGGAGACTAGTTCATCAAACATCTTGGACTTGCTTCCAGCTCTTTTAAAGTTGTTGAAATCTAGAATGTATTTTTTTATATTCTCTTATCTTAATTTAGAATCAAGACCTATTTTTTGAAAATGAATTCCATATGTTTCCATTTACTTATACTTAGCTTATTAAAAATTGTAAAGGTTATTTAAGGTCAAGTATTGTTTGTGTTTTTATATATTTGTTCAACTTTTAGGCCATGCTTTAAAAAGAGTGAGGAAAAACAATCTTCCTTAACCTTGAACACCGCTATCCACCTACTTCGTATAGAATTATTTTATTCTTCACAAAACTAAACAAATTGGTTTGCTACCCAGAATAATCCTCAAAACAAAAAGTATTTCAATAAACTAATTGATTTAATTTCATGTTACAATTTTTGTTAAGTACAAAAATAGGTATACTTTTTTGCGTAAGGCTCCTTCACAAAGTCAGAGCCAGAAGCACATTGCTTCGATACCATGCTTCCATGAAAGAGCTTCATGCTTAGTCAGAATCTTCCAAGAACACAATCTTCCTGTTCTCCTTCCTCTTCTACCTTCAAGTTCTGAAGCAGATTGCAAGAAATCTGGTGATTATCAGAATCAAACTTGATTCTCATCATGTATGCTTGGGACCTCAACTCCTGAAGAGTGCATTGGCAACAGATCACCCTGGATTGGGGGAAACTTTGTTCTGTATGTCCATGAGACACTCCTTTTTTGCCTCCATTTGAAATCAGTGCTCTGGCCATGTAGCCAATAGGATGTACCCTAGGAGTGAAAGGAGATGGTAAGGTAATGACTGTTGTTACCCATGCTTTCTTGGAGAACCTTTTTCTGAGGTTCTTATAAACTTCACTGTTACCCAAGACGTCATTGTAGGGCAGAATTGCACTAATGCCAGTGGGATAAATCTCCCAGTAGCAAATATTCTAAATGCAACAGGTAGATGATCCCTACAGAGGATAACTCATCATAAATGAATTCAGCCCTGTTTCTGGTAATTAGACTATAGAGCTTTACAATTTCTCAAGCTAAAATATGCTCCAATGTAGGAATAGGTCCGATGAAACATTTTAACTCCCAGGTCTTTTCAAGTGTGTACCATGGGCATAGCAAAGATAATTGTGGGAAATAAAGTATCTGTTCTAATTTCAAGTTTAATTTTAGAAAATCAAAACTATTACTCTTCGTTGCATATTTATATATATCCCACTCTGGCTTGAAGGGCATTGAGATAAGTTTATAAAAGTACACAAGAAAATATTAAATGAATTCAGCAACTCTGACCTTTTACCTTCCTCGAAATCCAATAAATAATAAAAACATAGTTAGTTATAAGTTGTATAATACTTATTCTTTACTAAAAGCAAACTACTTTCAACAGGAGTACCAACCTTCCTATATACTCAGTTGCTATATGAGGGCTGTCTGGAAAAAATCCAGCCATAAAGGCCTCTACTTTTCATATTACATGGTTGGATACTTTCTGGATGGCTCTCATATGTGGGTTTCAATGAAAAAAATTTTAAGAGAAAGTTTAGCAAATTTTATTTTAAATTTTAGACAAATACTTCAAGTTTTTAGGCCTAATTTGGGTCATTTAGTCATTCGATGAATATTTTCACCAGGCACTGTGTTAGGTACTGGCAAATCAAAAGTAAATGACAAGGTTGCAGTTTCTCTCCTGATGGAGCTTGTAAATGGCCAGGAAGACAAGAAGTTAAGGAAGTATTAGGGGAAAACTAGTTAAGACTTGTAGTAAGTATACAAAAATAAAGTACTAAGGGCTACATTTAAAAGAGGCATTAACCAACTCCTTGTGAGTTCAAGGAAGGCTTTCCTAAAAAAAAAAAAATAGCATTTCTCCTGAATCATTAAGCTTATAAAGGAAGGGGAGCATAGGAGGAACATTTCAGGCAGGAGAAAGAGCATACATGAAAGCCTCAGGGGTCTTAGAAACTATTTTTAAGGATACACTTACACACAGACTACATTGTCCTTATTATATTGTGTTAGAATATAATACTATTTGGGAACATTCCAGAAGAAGAAGTTACCATTGCTATAAACATCTTCTATTTTTGTGCCTTGCCAAGCATCATCGTTTGGGAATAGGACTTACTTTTCCTTTGAGGTGCCTCCTCTATTTCAGTCCATGTAGTTCGGGTGGGGCTAACTGCAGCACAGCCTCCACCCCTGGGTCCAGATCTACCCTGTCAGATGCTCCACCCCTCTGGGAGTGTTCAGTAAGCTAGTGACTCAAATGGGTGAATCCTAGTCACCCAGAAATTTCTGCTGGAGTTGCTTAGGGAGGCTCACTGGGTTAGTCTGAAGTTTCTCAGGGGGCCATCTTACCACCTAAACAGAGCCTATCTTAAAAAAAAAAAAGTACAAAAAAAAAAACCCCCCCCCCAAAAAAAACCAAGCAGAGTCAGAGATGACAAGAGACCGAGTAATCTGAGCCCCTAAATCTAGATACACCAAACTTTAGTTAAGTGAATCAATAAATTCTTCTTTCCCTCCTACTTTTTTTGCTTAAGCCAATTCAAATTGAGTTATTACTTACAACCAAAATAATTCTTATATTAAAACTATGCAAACAAAACAGTTATTTTTCTTTTAATAGATTCCACATGTAACTATAAAGGAACTATTGGCTTATCCACCACTACTCTTTTTCCTTCCTGGTTTGATGCTATTTGTTCTAAGATGTCTATATTCAGTATACCTTTTCCCATCTCCATTAGGTCCCAGAATAATAAAACCCAGTTTGGTTCTGCCAATTCATAATTAATCCTTGCTTTAAAAGGGCACAGAGGGCTCACCTTCTCCAGTTGAGGTAGTCATGGCAATAAGAGGAGCCCAAGGAGGTCATGTGGTGGATGCCATTGGTCACAAAGTGGGCCACTGCCTTAAACCAACAAAGAATTTCTATGCAACCTAGAGTCCTAAAGAGAAAGGTCTTGTCAGCACACTAAAGTGTTCTCAACACTTTTGAACTCCATTTTCTCATCACTCCCTTTCTTCCTTAGCCCACCCTCCTTTGTATAGCCTGTAGGCTTCAATCTTGAATGATTAGACTGGGAATAAACCCATCTTATCATGGAACACTTTATCTCTCATTTGGCCACCAGATTCTAAACATGAGGACATTTGCAACTTGCCCTGTTGTTACATAGTGCAAACCTCTGGACCCATCTTGTCTGCAGCCACATGGTCACTTAAACGATTCACAAATCCCTCCACATGAAATTAATTGTCAGTCCATGGTACCAATCATTCATAGCATTTCCAAGTTTTAAAGGTGCAGTTAAAGACATGCCAGAAAGTAAATAAATAAAAGAGACAGATACATGTAGTACAGAATGGGGGAGGAAATTCTAACTTGCTAAATGTTCCCCAATACTTTTCCTTTAACCATACCAGTTTCACCAATGACTATATCCCTGATAGGTAGATTGGCTACAGAAGTGTTTTTGAGTATGGATTGTTGTAAGTGAAATTTATAAATAAAATATTAGTTGTCAAATTAGATATATTCATATACATTATCATTTTACCTCAAAATACTACCTATGATGACTAAAAATGTTAAGTACTGGGACATATAATTGTTCTATTTTATTTTATTTTCAGGCAAGAAGAAGTCACGGATTGATTAATCTAGAATCAAGCCAGTTGCCACTGTAGAGGCAAAGGGGTACAACTTGTAGCAGAACTGGCCTGGACTGAGAAATTTTTAAGGGCAATATGAAATTGGCAGGAGGGACACAGCTGTAACTCTGTGTGATTCCACGGTATCTGCTGGGAGTAAACAAACCTCTTCAGGATCGCAGGCCCCATCGTTCCTGTGTTGCTTTGTAATCATAATGACACGCTGCCTGGGAATTGTAAAACACCCAGGTACTCTATGGCCTAGTGCCTTTGTCATTACTGGGAAATAACTTTATTTCCAAATGGAAATAAAGCATATTTGGGACCCCTGTCTTTACAAAGTTGTTCACTTCCCACCTTCTCCACTACGAACATCAGCAGCTTTTGAGTGGGGTGCTTTCACAGGCCTAGAGATGTGTCATGGGGATTCCAACTGAGCAACTGATCCCAGATGATCTCCAAACATCAAATTATAGAGTAAAATGTGACCTGCATTGTTATTTTTCAGTCCTTCCCTCCGTGCCATCTGTTCCAGCTCAGTCCTGACCATTTATCAGACAGAGCATATGCAATATCCATCGCATCTTTAACACCTTCGTCTTAATTCCAAGCACTCCTTATTTTAAATCATTCTCTCTGCCAAAAAAGAAAAAGACTGCTCACAACTTCTCTCAGCAAAGATCACATGCTGTTGTACTGAGTTTTCAGTGTCTGTATTCCATCTGCTACCTGGAAGAAAAAAACCCTTCAAAATGTGTGACACCATCCGCAGTGAAGGTCCACTATTATCCTGGACAAATTTAATGCAATTGGAGATATATAAGGGCTATCCAGAAAAAAACCAGCCATAAATGCTTCTATTTTTCATATTACATGACTGGATACTTTCCGGACAGCCTTCGTATGTCTTTCCAGTTCTGTTAATGTTCAGGTTCATTCACCTTCATCTCCACTTTATTTCTGCTGTACAAACTTATTTTATACTTTATAATTAACACAAACCACAACATCCTAGGCTTATACTTCCCTGTTTCCTCATATACTTGCTTTTGACCACACTGAAATCTTCAGCCCCTTAACCTCCATTTCTTTTCAATTTACCTTTTTATTCCAGTCTTCATTTCTTTTTTGAACACTTGTCCTTCTGCCACACTACCAATAAAACATGGATTACTTCAAATGTCTACTTTGTTCCTTCCAAATCATGGGTTTGCTGAGTGACAGTATCACACACACACACACACACACACACACACACATGCACACACATGCACACACACACACACACACACACATGAGTGCACGCACATGCCTGGGCACACATAAATATGATATTTTTCCATTATAAATTAATAATTTAATTTCTTAGCAAATACTTTAATGATGTTAATTAATGTTGAAGATATACACACCATAAACCCTAGAGATTCTTCCAATAACTTTGAAAAACTCTTAAAAATATGGACAAGGAGATGTGTACAACAGAGTTCAGTAGAGTCCTATTTATAAAGGCAGAAAAACAGAAACAACTAATTGTCATTCAGGCACATGAATCAATGCTCTCTGGTATGTTCAAACAATGTAAGATTATACAACAGCTAAAATGAATAATTTAGATGCATCAGCATGATATAACAGATCTAAAAATAAAAGGTCATGTTTAAAAGCTATAAAATAATACACAGATTATAACATTTATGAGAAATTCAGATACAATAGCAAGAGCATACAGTGTTGATGAATAGACACATTATGAGACAGGCTTTAAGTTTATACGGCAACCATGTCCACCATCTTTAGGAAAATGGAGAGAAAGAGAGAAGGATTGTGGGAACAGAAGGTGGTTAATGTTTCTGCAAAATTTTATTTCTTAGAGATCTTAGATAAATATGGGAAAATGTTAAAAACTCATACAGAGATGGCACATATTTGGAATTCTAAAGGGTGTGTTTATATTAATTTATATAGTTTTATGTATGTGTAACATATTATGATTAAAAATAAACATTGGTTTAAGAAATTCATGGACTCAACCCTAAATATCCCTTAAACTATCAGGCAGTCTCAGTGGCCATGGTCAGCCCCCTCTGATTGCAACGCCCTCCATTACTCTCACTTCCTTCTCTTCAGAGAAAATAAAATCAGAACTCTCTGAGCTTCCTGCCCCTACTTGCACATCCACAAACCACGTGCAGCCTCACCACACCTCACGGGGGTTTGCCCTGTCTCGGTCAGAGGGTATCCTCCGTCAGTTCTCAAGCTCTCTGGTGATCTCCCATTGATATCCCTCCTCAACTTAATCCTCATCAGCTCCATTTACGTACTTCAGTCAACAGATAAATACTAAACGCCAAGCATGTCCCGGACCCTTTTAGGTGCTGGGGACAGACGTGACCCGGGCTCTCAGGGAGCTTAGGCACTACCACTTAGTCTCCTTTTAGCCTATAAAAACGCTCAAACCTTTCCTTTTCTCTCTCCTTGCCCTTATGACCGAACTTCTCAAAATATGTCTGTATTCACCCAGTTCACTTGCTCTCCTCCTTAAGCCTCTGTCCTCTGACTTCTAAAATCTCCCTTGTCAAAGTCATGCATGGATTTCCCATTTAATACATTGGACATTTTTATTTCTTCTCCTGATGTTTCTTGAATGGCTTATACTTCAAACTTTCTTGAAAATTCTTCTTTACTGTCAGTGACATTATAATTTTCTTCGTGTCTTCCAACATCTATGGCCACTCCTCATGTCCTACTTACTCCCAAAATGTGGTATTTGCAAAATTACCTCTTTAGGTATTTTTGCACATTCCACATTTTCCTTGGGAGACTCATTCACTTTGATAATCTCTAGGAACCCTTATGTTATGTTGACTTTTCATCCATGGCTCCAATCTAAACCTCAGTCCTGAATACTTTATTTATCATACTGCCTATGGGACATCTTCACTTGGGCAGGTGCCTCAAACCAACATATCCAGGAGAGGACAATAACTCTCCCACTAATAATTGGTAACAAGTGACAAAATACCAAAAAGATAATGTTACTATAAACTATCTAAGAGCAACAAAGGCTAAGATTTCAGGTGACAAGATTCTGAAGAAAAGGGAATCACATCAAGGTGAGTCCTACGTTCATAGGAGCTTTCCCTGCTAGGGCATTTGTCAAATCACAGAGAAAGAGAAAAAGGCCAAATAGAAATAGCAATCTATAGTTAAAATTCAATGCCATGAGAACAGCCAGAACTTCAGGGACCAAGATCCCAGAGGGAGAAACTACAAGGAAGCCTAACCAATAGTCTGTACAAAATGCAGAACGTGCATGTGTGAGGTGAACCTCTCAGAAGTCAAGCAGAAAGCATCTAATCAGGGGCTGAAAAGTAAGGCAGAGATTTGTGACTTCTTGTGGTGGTATGTTGGACAAATACTGGAGTTCAAAGCTCACCAAAGAAGAGGGGTTCTGGTGTTTTTGAGGTCTCTGAAAGGGCTATGCCATAGAAGTAAAGGCAAACTGGAAATAGTTCAGCCCCAACTAAATTAAAGTGGTCTTCTCTTATTGTATCATCTTGCCAGAAAAAATCTAAATGTTCCATGAAGGAATATAACATCATCCAAAGCCTCTACAATTTGTCATATAAAATGCACATCATTAAATACAACATTCCAAGTATGAAATTAAACAGAACACAGTGACTGAAAACCAAGAAAAAAAGCAAGCAATAAAAATACTTACTTGCTTTTTTTCCTTAGTTCCAAAATTGCTTTGAAGGGTGGACTAGGTGCTGGCATCAGTGCATAGCTTCCTAAGGGAGTACTTAGAAGGTGACCACAGTGATATTCATCAATGAGGTATGTAGCACTTTTTATAGGATGAGTTCACAAAATCAATTGCCCAACCTCGTACATTGAGAGGCAATACAAATATTAGAGTTGTATAAAATAGACATGAAAATAATTATGATTAGAATTTTATTTAAAAATATCAGGAGATGGATTGTTTCATCAGAGTACTGGAATCTATAAGAAAAGCATCAAATGGAGTTTGTAGAACTAATTAATACCATTAAAAATATGAATTCAGTAGATGGTCTTTATGAACAAATAGGCACAGCAATAATAAACAATCAAGATTGATACTCACAGGAAAAAAAGGAATAAAAATATAGCTAAAAGAGACAGATATGACACAATAACATATATCTATTGGAGTCCCAAAAGGAGACGAGAGACAGAAGGGAGAAAGTAATATTTATAGAAATAATTGAGTAAGAATTTACCCACAGATTCAAGAAAATTTATGAACCCATGCAAACAGATAAATGTTTGCATAAATGCAAACAGAACCACATCTAGGCAACCAAAGACAAAAAAGACATGTTTTCAGAGAAGCCACCAATACAACTGAAAGCTGAGTTTTTAACACAATCAATGGAAACCAATGTTGAGAGGAAAATAACTGCTAAGCCAGAATTCTGTGACCAGTCAAAACTATTTTCTGAAAAGAAGACCAAATAAAAATGTTTCAGACAAACAAAACCCAAGATAATTCATAGTCAGTAAGTCTAAACTAAAAGAAATACCGAAGTACATTCTTTAGGAAGAATAAAAATGATGTCAGATGGAAGTGCAATAACACAAGAAGGAATGAGAAGCACTAAAAGGGGTCAGGATGTGGTGAAAACTAAATGAATTTTGATTGTTTAAAGTAGCAATACTAATGTATTGTGAGGTTTATAACAAATGTAGAGGTAAAATACATGATAATATCGTAGTAAACAGGAATGTGGTAAATGAATTTCAAATATTTAAAGTCCTTGTATTGCATAGAAAACTAGAGCCTTATAAGAATTTAATTTAAGGTAGGCTCTACAAAAATAGAAATACACATTATGGGCTAGTGTAACCATTAGATAAAGTATTACTAATAAACTAAAACAGAGAGAAAATAAGATAATAATATTAATTAATAATTTCAAGTAATTTTAAAAAGAAAACAAGAAAGGAACAGAGGAAACAAAAAGAAAATGTATATAAAAATGGAAGATTTAAATTAAAATATGCTAGTAATTACATTAAATGTAAATTAGGTAAATACCCCAATTAACAGACAATGATTGTGTATATATACAAATATATATAACATATAAATATTATACTTACAAAAGTCATACATTAAATACAATGAAACAAAAAGTTTCAAAGTATATGGATTAAAAAATAAAGCTTCTATAGCTGTAATAATATCAGACAAAGTAAGCTTTAGGGAAACAAGTATTATTAGAGATTGAAAAAGATATTTTATAATGACAAATGGTCAATTTAACAAGAAGAAATAACAATTCAAATGTATATGTGCCTAACAACTGATTGTCAAAACGTGTAAAATAAAAACTAACATTAAAAGAAAAAATTTAAAAACCCGTGTCATCTTCAGGTATTTTTATATGCATCTCAGTGAATTTAGAGAAAAAAAAAATCACTAAAGCTATAGAAGGTTTGAGCAACACGATTAACCAAAAACGACTTGTAAAATGCATAAGAAATATTTACTTGAATAGGCATATACTAGGCCACAAACAAGTCTAATGATTTTGAAGTACTGAAATACATGAAATACCCTATCAGACTAGATTATAATTAAGCTAGAAATCAACATCTTTAGAATTTAAACAATATTCTTCTAAATAACAATAGTCAAAGAAAAATTACCATGAAATTAGAAAATAGTTCAACTTAAATAAAATGAAAATCTAGCATATTAAAAGAAACTTGAAGGAAGCAGTTAAATCAAGCACTAGAAATCTGGAGATCCATGAAATTGAAAGGGAAAATGTGCAACTTTATTTCTATTAATCTCAAACTGAAAAAGAGTAGTTATTTCCATTATGAATAGGCAAAAAACTGTATTATTAATAGTAGTTTTGGGGAAACTTACAACATAATTACAAAATATATATGAAAATTCAAATCTAGATATTATGATTATGAAGAAATTTTGGAGGACATACACAACTAGACATTATAACTACAATAATTGAAATAGTGCGGTAATTGGAACATACAAATAGACTAGTGAAACAAAATGGTTAAGTAACAAAGCTATACATACATATTTATTTGATTTATGATAAAGGTGACACTGCAATGTGGTGAGGAAAGGATAGTATTTTAAATAAACACAGCTAGATCTACTGGATATACACATTAAAGAGAAAATTAAACAACACTTACCTTACAATATAGATGGAAAAAATTCAGATTATTATAGATGAAGTTTATAAAAGAAAAGATAAAAGAAAGTCTTCTTACTTGAGATAGGCAAGTGCTTTTTAAATGTGATGCAAGTATTAACCATAAATGAAAAACTTAATAAAATAGGCATTATTAAATTTAGAGCTTCCATTTTTCAGAAATATTAAGAATGCAAGGACAGTCACAGATCAGAAGATATTTCCAAAATAGGTCCAATAAATTATTTTCCAACAAGGGACTTGTATCTATAATATAAAATCAATTCCCAGAAATCGATAAGTAAAAGATGAACAACATTTTTTTAATAGGCCAGATATTAAATAGGTGCTTTACAAAAGATGATATCCAAATGGCCAGCAAGCATATGAAAAAGTGGTCAGCATCATTAGTTTTCAGCAAAACACAATATAAAACTATGAGATACTATAACTTAAGCATCAGTTTGGCTAAAATTAAAGAATTCGAAAATTCCATCTATTTGTGGGAGTATGGAACACCTGGATCACCTGATCAGTGTTGATAGGACTACTAATATAATGCAATCACTTTGGAAAGCTATTTGATATATCTACTAATGCTGAGCACACTTATAACCCATAATCCAGCATTTCTAATCAAAATGCATATATGTATCATCAAAAATATGTATAAGAATATTTATGCACCATTAATTAAATTAACACAAAAATAAAGACAACCCAAAGGTCAATCAATAGACTAAATCGTCATATATTCACACAAGGGAATACAATTATAACAATGAATAAAGAACAACTTATTGCTACATGCAATGGCATAAATATTGAGTACAAGAAGCCAGACTGAAAAAAGTGTATGATCTTACATAAAATTCAAAAACAACAAAAACTAACGTATTGTAACAAAAATCAGAAAAGTTGTTACCTCTGGGAGATATCTAACCATTCATTTAGTCATCTCCTAAGTAGCTTTTAAATCTGTCCTTTCTTTTCCATTTCCATTTCCATTGCTTTAATTCGCATTCCAATTGTACCTCACCAGGATTACTACAATTATATACACCCATCTTCTAACTCCAGTCTTGCTCTACTACGTTAAAGCTTTCATTATGAGGCTGAAGAAATCTTTCTAAAATGTAAATCTAATCATGTTTTCTCTCCTATTTAAAATCTGTAAATAATTCTTCACGACCTTCAAGATACAATCCTAGTATATTCAAAGCAGTGTGTTTTACAGGCTCTGACTCTTTCTCTCTGACTCTTCATTTTTTATGCTCTGTAGCTCATGCCTCTAGCCATGGAATTTCCAAACCACACCCTATTATTTGTTTCTGTATCTTTGAATGTGGCATTCCTCTGCCTGAGAGACCCTCCATTCTACCCTTTCTCTGCCTGGAAAACTTTTGCACATCCTTCAAAATGTATGCAGGTGGTGTGTCCTTTATTTCTAGGTGTCACTAGACCACACAAAGCCATCAATAAATAAACTAAAAAAGACTCACCTCCATTTGTTCAATTGTGCCCCACTTAGTTACCTTCAGCTTCTAACTTGAATATAAAAAAGCCACACAATTTATTTTATCTGTAAATTTAAAGCCTACCCATATATAGAAAAAATTTTAAACTAAAATTATTTTTCAGAATTTTAGATTATTTTGCTTATAAAATTGCATTGCTACATAAACCAAACACAAAAGGAACTTCAAATCTTGAATAGATTTGAGACTCAGGCTCTGACTTCAAACTACCTGAATCTCAAATCACAGTGCCATCTCCAGCTAGTTATGAAATAATGGTCAAGTTACTTAACATTTCTGTGCCTCAGTTCATTCATCTGTAAAATGGACCAAGGGTCTCTGGCTATACTGTTGTTGTAAGGATTAAATAGGATAATATAGGCAATGCATCAAGCATATGCCTGGAAAAATTTAAGTGTTTGGTATTATTATTGTTAGTAATAGCAGCAAGAGCAGTAGTAGTAATTTAGACCAACGTCTGTTTACAAAGTGGAAATATGAAAAATTTCATGGAGATTTGTGGCTATAAGCAAGAAAAACAACTCATTCTGTTCCTGAATTACTTCCTGAAAAATATCCAATCAAATAGTCAATGCTTTCTTTTAAAGTATAACTTAGGAATAATTATGTAAGAAGTGATGAAATTAGTGTCATAGTAATTATGCAAAGCAAGTTACAGATGTCTCTAAAATACTAACTTATGTTTAAAAAATAAAGATGAAGGTAAATTGACTCCATAGGTTTGACTATCACGCTTTCAAACGTTTTAAGTCAGTAAGTTGCTTTCTCAACTGTATTAGGTTGGCTAATATGATCTGCAAATAAAATAACTTCATAAACTCTGAATCACAAATAGTTTCCCCCTGCACTTAATAATAAACTTTGTGTCTCTATATAGAATAAAATAGTTCCAAGATCAATAATCTTATTGCCATGTCTAGCAAGTGAAGAACTAGACTTTATTTAGGATTAAGAATACAAACAGTAAAAAAAATCTTGGATGACCAAGATATAGTGCCTTCTTAATGGTAAATGACCTTCAATTTTCACTTGGGGGAATACAAGTTTTGAATCTCTGCCATAATATTTACTGTTAGATGTATAAATAATATAGTGATATGGTTCTGAAGGAAGCAGAAAAACTTCATATAATTTTCAATAAAAATGCATAGCAAAATGAACCTGAACTTAAATTTGATCTATTTATTATTTATCATAGGGCTTTTTATTACAATAGAAAAGTTGCATACATGATATATATTTAATCTTGGAAATACACATGATATCTATAAATTTAAAAATAAATTCTCTTGCCTCAAAATCTAAGAAACGATTTAATCACACTTTCATTATCTATATTGTGTAAAATTCTTTAACAAATTATTTTCTGCATTTTGATTAAAACAAAAACTTAATTATAACTCATTCTTTATTAGATTCAATAATATAGAAACCTTTTTCATTATATTTGTCTTATTATTACTTCAATGTAATACCAGAACAGCTCCTTAAAAATTAAAATATTGGCCAGTTGTTTTGGCTAAAAATTTTCTGACAGTTGTTTCAAATTATTTTGTTACTAAACATATTGTTTTGGCATCTTTTCGACACAAGCTAGAACTACATAATTCTCTTCTCTTTTGCCAGAAGCAGAATAATCTTGGAAGTAAATGAATTCTTACCTCATCATATATATGAAGTTCTAGTTATAGGAGTTGATGAGTATTATCTTTGAAAGTTGACATTGTTTTCAATTTAAAAAATCCGATTTCAGTATATAGCAAAATTAAACTATATTTCTTCCAGATACTAAAAGTATAATTATGAAATGGAGAAGGCAAGAAATAATTGTAGCTATTATTTAATTACACCCAAATAGATGTTTAAATCAAAAGACAGTTTATTGTCCACTGCAGATCTATCATATTACATGCAAGGTCAGACCAGAATTACAGGCCAAGCAAACATAGAATTCCAAATAAAACGAGGTTGCTAGAGAAAACCCTATCTCTTTAAAGAACACTGAACACAAGCAATCCCTACATAGACTTACACAAGACTTTCCACTTCTGCTTGGCAGTGAATTTCCAAACCCATGAGTGGCAACAGGCAATGTCACAGAAATAATTCAGTATAAATTTTTTCCTATAGAGTCAAAAGAAAAGCAACTAACTCTAAGTTAAGCAAAGCTCTAATCATCAAAATATCCAGATATAAAACTTTATAAGAAGAAGTAGCACAAAATTAATTGAAATAATATTTTTGACAATATATAACTAACTGCTCTTAGCTTGTTTCTAAAAGCCAAGTAACAAGGCTGCTTAATTTTAAGCTTTTAAAAAATATGTTTAAATATTTTATTAAAAAATTATTAGCCAAAATACTTTAATACAGGAAAGTATAAAGAAAAAAGAAATCACACATAATTCCATCGAATATATTTATTTTAATCATTAATTTTTAAAAATAGGAGTGGAACACACATAGTTTTAAAATTCCAAATGTTCAGAAGGGCATAAAATGAAGAATAAAAAACTTTCTCCTTCCTTACCATCAACTACCTCAGTATCTATCTAAAATTGTTTAGAACTTTTAGATACATCCATCTAAAAACACATGCTTATATTATACCCATATTTACATATACTCACCTACCATTGCACAAAAATGTTTATAATGTTCTTTTGTTTCTAACACAAGTGCACAAACTATTCCACTCTAATCATTAGAATACTAGTATAGAAAAATACAAACCTTACCTTTATGATTACCTAACTATGTTTTGTAAGAAGCGTGATTTAAAAACAATTTATCAGTTGTATGTAGTTTGTTTCATGTTGTCTCGAGTCTCTGTTAACTAATTCTAATGACTCATAACATGCAACACATCCCAATCTCCACTAAAAGTGATAGGGAGAATTATTCACATAATTCTACAGAGGCCCAAAGAAAAATGAACCAAAAAACCTCAAATACTCATAATTGGGGGACGGAGGGGGAGTTGAGGGGGGGCAGGGAGCTTATCTCACCTTAAGGATTTGTTTAAAATTCTTCTGGAAAGGCAAGGAGGTGTTTAAACATGGTGTCATTGGGATAAATCACTGAAGAGTGATGGGAAGAAACCACGGCCCTGAATTTCTTTTCAAATACTCATACTTTTTGAAATAAAAACCTCAAAAGAGACACAAGTCAGAATGAAAACCTAAACTAATTGTAGGATTTAAATTTTCTTTCATAAACCAGTACATAAAGCAATCTGTAAAACCTAAGTTCATCAACCACCGGTTAGGTTAAACATAAAAAGGCACATAAAATAGCTGAGAGATGCAAATATTTAAAAAATTTGTATTCTAACATCCACATCTATTTCATATCGTAAGTTTATAAAAGTAAGTAAAACTCTCCAAAAAGTTTCATTTAGATTTCTTAAAAAGCAACTGCAATTAGAAAAATGTCTCAATTTGATATTTGTTTTGAAATTTTATTAAATCGAAACTTCAATATCTACCTACTATATCTGAACATAATTTTTTAATTTTTTTACTTAAAATAATTTAGCCCTGTGCCTTATTTTTAAGTCCTTAAAAAAATCCCAATTCTGTTTATTCACATAAGTAAGAAACTATTCCTGTCTTTCATTATATTCTGACCTTAAATAGAAATTTTATCTATCAAACACTGCATATTTAATTAGAGATATAATCATAAAATATTCATTTTAATTTCTTCTTCAACACAATTTATCTCCTGAGAAAAAATATTTTCCAAGTAAATCTGTAATTTTTTAAATTCAGTATTGATCAAGGTACCTCATAACTCTGTCACAAATCATGCTAATGTCAGTAACATAACTCATGATGGATTGAAAATCAAACCTCTCAATTGACACTCATTAAGAAATGCTTGGGAAGGAAGTTATAATTCAAATTTTTCATCTAACCGATGAGACTATTTCTGTCAGAGGAGGATATAACCTTTCAGTTGGAAGAGATCCTCTAAGATTTATTAATATAATAAACAGACAATTAAAAATCAGAGTACTGCATTGCGAAGTATTTTTAGAAAGAAGATTATTTGCATTTGGTCAGCATGGTTCAGAAAGATATTTTGAAATCTCTTTTGCGGTTAGTAGTAAAGGCTTGCCTTCTGTCAAAAGACCCTTGCTGTTTGAGTACAGTGTAACTGAAAGTAAAACATTTGCTTTTAAAAGTGCTAACTTTTTCTCTCCCCTGCCTTGTCTCTTTTGGCAGCCAGATCCAGCAGCTCCCTCTCATTCCACCAACTGCTGCCACAGAGGACTACAATGAAGAAGGGAACTACAATAGGCCAGTTATTCTACCAACTCGACTCCTCTAGACACATTCACCATTATGAGTCCTGACAAGCTCTTATGATTAATACTGTCATTTGTAGTCAATGATATCAATTCTTTCACCACTTTCAAAGCTTTACAAGAAAGAAGACCAAGGGATGTAGGGGCGGTGGGAGGTGATTTGTCTTTTATGATTTACAGAAGTGCTAAAGAAATTTAGCAGAAGAAAGGAAATATTTAACAGTAAATTAGGGGCTTCTGTCATAGGGCAAATTGAATCACCGGGTGTTTACAACAGGTCCCACACTAATTCTGCCTAATTACATGACAAAATGTTTCCCATTTTGACCCAATCTCATAGAAATTCCCTGCTGTACCTTAGCTGGTCACATTCCTGAGCAACTTAGAGACTATTTGCCCAGTATTTACCATGAACCATATGTAGAGGATAATTTGTCATCACAGTTTAAAACGCCAATCTCCTCGGCTCCTCTGTAGTAGAATTGTGAGTTGGGAGAAAACCTCTAACACAAACCAACATTGTTTACTGATAATCTGAATGTCTTTGCTGATTAAAATAATAATAACAAAGCACAGTGGCAAAGGAAAAGCACCTCTTCCCACTTGCACATTGACTTCTCTTCTCACCTCAGTTTCTTCTTCGGGACATAAGTCTTCTCTCAGGGTTAGAGGTGTTCTCAAACATCAGCCCTTAGCTTCATTCCTTTGCCTTTTCTCCTTTTTTGTCCTGAGTGAAAAGCTCCTTTGGAAAACAACCTTTCCTGCCTGAATTGATAGCCCAACCTTCGAATGCTAACATTTCAGTGCGTGGACGAGGGCAGGTTATGTATGTGGCTTGTGTTTCATGGACTTAGGGTTGTGATAATTTAGGTCTAGCTTGCTGATAATATGGGGACATTACACAATATATAGTCTGACAGTGACCATAAAATGGACATTTGTTACTGCACTATGTTTTGTGTTAATGGTATCCACAAATATTTGCAAAACATAAAAAATACTGATATTTTAATGATGCAGTAGGATGACATCAAATAAAAAGCACTTTAGCCATAGCTGTGTGACAACAAAATTTACTGCACAAAAATGGCAACAGAATTTAAATGAAAAATTCTATGAAAAAATCACCTCCTTTTTCGAAGTTGATACGTGTGTGTGTGTGTGTGTGTGTGTGTGTGTGTGTGTTATTGGTGTGCTAAATTGATTCTATACAGTAAACGGCATCATTGCTCTTACACAGCATTTTGATCATTTCCAGGTGGTCTCTGTCTTTATTTTACATTAGAAATTATGAACACGGAATCATTTTCCAATGCTTTAAAATGTGACATGGTTGCAAATTTCAAACCTAGGTAAACAGCAAGCCTATGTGAAAACATTCCATATAAATGTAACATTAATAGACATACTCTATATTAACTGTGCAAAATCACTTTTTGTCTAAAACTAATATTGCTGTTGGTAATGTCTATACTGAAGACAGTCATTGGTAGGCAGATCATTTTATACCCCATTCATTGACTAATATGCCTTCAATCAAAGCTAAAATTTCAAAATGTTTGTCTTTCATCCACTATTCTCTTTCCCTTCCCCCCAGCGGGACTCGGCCTGAAAGGAATTTTTCCATTGCATCTGATTTCCCAGAAGTCCATCTCCACAGCCTACCATTTGATATTAAATCGCTGTGTTTCTTCTGCCCACTCTGCTTGTGGTGATCTGGTTTCAGCTGGGTGCCCAGCCTGCACTGCCATCCATTCTCCACACACGTCCTCCCCAGAGATCTTACGTTGCAGACAGCTTTGCCACGGGGCAGGCAGCCTGGCTGAGATCCAGGAGCATGTTGTGGGAGATCCTGCTTCGCATTTCATGTTAAGTACGACTGGTGGGTGATGCTGAAGGAGTGGCTCAGGAAGCCAGATGGGGCAGCTAGTGAAGGTGGGGCAGTATCATCATGCCAGAGAATTTCCATTTGGCGTGGAGCTGGATGCCATGTTGGTTTCTCGCAGTCCTCTGTGTCACAAAGCACTTGCGGCTAATGCTCTTGATGTGATTATCTTTGCTGGGGAAACTGAATTAATCCAGGTAGTAAAATTCATACTCTGTCTCTAATATCATTTGTTCCATTTTAAGTCACAAAGAGCATGTGCTTCCAAAAGCCCCAGAACATTCATTCAACTAATATTTATGGAACTCTTGCTTCATATTGAGACCTGTGCTAGGCATGAGGACTAGAGAGTAAGACAGCCTACAGCGTTTACCACTTAAAACTGAATCGTGTCTATATTTATTTCCTTCTTCAATGAATTGCTTTGGCATTATAGAATTGACTGTAGAACATTCTTTAATTTTCCTCTCTCTAGAAATGTTACGGATTGGGGTATAAACCAATATAACATTTATAACATTGAGATGGCTGAAAACATATCTGATTAAACCATTTTCTTGTTTGGGGGTAATTATTAAACCATTTTCTTGTTTGGGGTGTACCTAAATATAGTCTTATAAAATATTCAAACAAAAAGAATCACTGCCTCTCATGCCCCCTGCAAAACAGACACACACATTCACATACACAAGCACATGCTCACACATACTTGCCTACTCCCTTTCTAGAGGTAAACTCTGTTGGTAGTTTGGTATACATATGCATTGACATACATTGCAATTATACTTTGTCTTTTTTGTATAAATGGGATTATACAATATTATTGTTCCATGCATTTTTCACTTAAAAATATGTCTTAGAGATGTTGCCAAGTCAATATGTGTAAGTCTATCTCTTTCTTTTCAACAGTTGAATAGTATCCTTTACTAAGGATGGACCATATTGGATTTCAACCAGGTCCCTATTGATGCATCAGGGCACCGTTTCTCAGCTTGAAGGAATAGCACTTTATTGCCAATTGTTTTTTCCACTTTAAGGAATTTCTGAAGAAAAGCTACACCATACATATGATCTCCATTTTCAATATGCTATTCCTTTTCATAAGTAATGTTTGAAATGTATCAAAGCTCCATAAGAGAACTCTGGGTCTAATTCTCTCTGGAGTCTTCTCTGAAGTGCTCGTTGCTTGAAGGCATAAGCTTCAAGTTATACATTTGGTGGCAACAGTGACTTCACAATTACTTCACACTTTGCATATTTTTAAAGAAAATTTATCAATTTATAGTATTACTGACCCGTCATTGAAATTTCAAAACCATACTTGGAGCAAAAAAAGCTAAAAAAAAGTCGTGTCTTTACTTAGATGGCTTCGAAAAGGACATGTCTCAAAAAACTGAGGACAATAGTACAATGCATTATTTATTTGATTGAATTTTGAAAATGTGGTCTCAATAGGAACAGAGGATGGATCAGGATTAAATGTGTGTTCTTTGATTGTAATCCTCGCATAGACCAAAACACATAATCCAAAACACATAATCCCCTCAAATTCCGTATTTGTAAAGATATAAACAAATAATTAAAAAAATATTAGTGGGTAGTGATGATAATGTGGTTCCAAATTATTAGAAGCAGCAATTTCATCCACACTGGCTGTTAATGGTTGGCCTTTGGCCCCCATCACAGATGATAAATGGCTCAAATCACTATATTCTTTGAGAATCTCTTTCAGGTTGTGAGCTTTCTGATATCACATTACAACAAAAATATCAGTATACACATCAGCATCAGTGATGTTTCAGAGAATGAAAAGATTACTGGTTTTGTGAGAATTTCTAAATTGAATGTGGAATTTTTTTTTATTCATTTATCTTCAAAAGATGCTTATTGAAATCATATCTCCCACTTGTCTCCACACATTTTACCAAATTTCACATAAAGCAGTAAGTTTAATTTTCATGGTATAGGAGATAAACTTCACAAAGGTTTTAGAGCGGGGAAGTAAGCCCCAACTATCTATGAAGCACATGTGAGACTGAGGGCTTTGGGAGTAATTGTTGCTGACTTAGCGGAATCAGCTTGGGTGGTTTTTTTGTTTGTTTGTTTTGTTTTTTCCCCTCATCCCAGACTCAGTTAGCCAATTAACTAGCCTTGTCCTTTCTACTCTCACAGACCTAATCCAAATGTTATTCCAGCACACCAAATCCTGAGAAGAAATTGAAAGGGAGCTCATTGTCCGACAATGGTAAGTACTCAATTCTAGTCCCTTTGTTCCTGGGTTTAGGAGGTGAAAGAGCGAATCAACCTGGGAAGCAGCATTTTATATTTATTAACGCAACCTCCATCAGCTTGATGAGAAAAGCAATCATTCGGCCATAATGCACTTTCTCAGGAATGTGTGTCTGCTTGTACAAGCCGTCCCAGACTTTCTCGAGCAGCTCATAATGCTGAAACTTGCCTCCATGGCCCCATCTGATGATGTCTGGGAGTGTCTGTTTGTTTCAAAAAATTGAAAATATCCATACCTTGTGAAATCATCTTACGATAAAGTCTATTTAATATATTTTTATTTCCTCAGCAAAATGTGGCTTCTTTTCAGCATCAATTTTTCCCTTACTTTCATTACAATAATAGAAATTAAATTTCTATTATTCATTTATTCCATTATCCTTATTTATGAAATAGTAATAGAAATTACATTTTTATGGCCTTGTTTTTATCCCAAAAGTCTATGTAAAGATCACATAAAAACTAAATGATCAACTACAATGAGATACCAGTTCACACCCACTGTTAATAAACAAATTGTGGTATACCCATACAATGGAATCCCGTTCAATAATAAAAGTAGTTAAAATTAAAAAGACTTACCATACCAAGTGTTGGCAAAGATATGGAGTAATTGGAACTCCCATCCATTGCTAGTGGGAATATAAATTGGTAAAACTACTTTGGAAAGTAGTTTTGCTGTTTTCCACAAAGTTAAATAAATGATTTTTTTACTTGACTCAACAATCCTAGTTCTAGATATTTACCCAAGAGAAATGAAAACATGTGCCCACACAAAGACTATATGCAAATGTTTAGATCAACTTTATTATTATACAATACCCCAAAATTAGACAACTCACATGTGCAAAAATAGACAAGTCAAGTAATTAACAAACTGTAATACATCCATGTACAATGGAATCATATTCAATAATAAAAGGAACCAAACTACTGATACACACAACGACATGGGTAAGTCTCAAAAATATTATGCTGTACAAAATAAGGCAATCACAAAAAAGTACTACATGGTTCTATTTATCCAAAATCCTAGTAAAACTAGCAAAACCAATGTACTGAAAGCAGATCAGTGGTTCCCAGTGGTCAAGACAGGGGGTAGATTGACTGCTAAGGGGTACAAGAAAATTTGAAGGAGTAATGGAAATATTTTATAGCTTGATTGTGCTGGTGGTTACAAGGGTGTGTACAATTGCCAAAAAACTATTGAGTCGTACATGGGTGCATTTTATTAGATGTAATTATACCACAGTGAAGTAGATTCTTAAAAAATTAAATGGCTAAAAATTAAAAAGAGAATTTCTAAAGCTGACTGGATGGCCCTGAAATAGATAAATAAACAGCAACTTATAATGCTAGACACAAACAATTGACAAAACTAGGGGCAAACCATTAGGTCCAAAGAAAAATGTCTGTACCTTCAAGCCAAAGATCCTACTTCTGGAAACATATACTAAGAACATTACATGATCATTAGGGGAAAAAAAAAAAATATATATATATATATATATATTTTTTTTTTAATTTATTTATTTATTTATTTATTTATTTATGAAAAAAAAATATATATATATGAAAATGTTAACTTTGGTAGCAATAATAAATGTTACTTATAGTAGAAGTAAATTTTTAAAAATTATCTAAATGCCCAATAACAGAAATGACTATAAAAATTTTAACACTTCAACTCGAAAAGTTATCATTCAGTGATTAAAAACAACTATGAAGACCATGTAGCAACGTGGAAAACAGGCTTATCATATAATGTTAAAGAATACAAAATTGTGTCTATGCAATACATATCTAAAATATTTTGTTCATAGTAGAAAAGAACTGAAGGGAAACATGGAAAAATAAATATGGTTTTCCCTCAGTGCTCATAGGGGATTGGCTCTAGGACCCCACAGATACCAAAATCCATGGATGCTCAAGTCCCTTATGTAAAATGGCACAGTATAAAAAATAAATAAATAAAAAAAAATAAAAAAAAAATAAAATGGCACAGTATGTATTTGCATGTAACCCATGTACATCGTCCAGTGTATTTAAATCATCTCCAGATTACTTATTATACTTAATACAATAAAAATATAATACTATATTCCGCATATGAGTGAAATCATGCAGTTCTTTGTTTTTTCTGTCTGGCTTATTTCACTTAGCATGATGATCTGAAAGCAAAGAAAAAAAGAAATGAAGAAACAAATAACCCATGGACACAATCTATAGTTTAATGTTTATTTGGGGACGAGTGGGTTAGGGAGGGGAGAAAGGGGAGGGGGTGGGAGAGGAGGGGGGGAAGCTAAATATAAGGTGATGGAAAGAGAAGTCACATTAGGTGGTGAACTTATTATACATCAAGTTGACAATGCACTGTAGAATTGTATGCCTGAAACCTATGT